>FIZR01007364.1:0-16595 GCA_900060175.1 Ferrisia virgata
CCGCGATGTCACCAGTTATGGAACTTAATGTCTATGCCAGCTTTTAAGTGTTAAGTGTTAAATTCATGTTGGTAAGTTCGTGCAGTTGGTACAATTTTTGGCCAACTTTTCACAATTCACAAGTTTTTTTTTTACCAACTTTCTTAGTTGGTGGGGAGAGGGGAGGGGTATCATTCCAGACACCCCCTCTCACGAACGACTTCTCTGTTCTTTTAAGATCATTTTGCAACTATCGCGATCCCGTCGTTTGTAGATTTCCGAAAATAACAAAATTAAAATTCGAACCACCGTAGAGAACATGTACCAAGGAGTACATCTCTGAAACGTTGCATTAATCGCACCCTGGTCAAAAGTTCCGAATTCATTCAAACTGGTCGCACCCTGGTCGAATGTTCTAAATGACTTTTAGGTCAGAAAAAGCTTCCTGAATTCCATTGCAGAACTAATTTCTCGTTGAGCCATTTTTTTTAGCGGCTATCAAACTCTGATTGAGGGATATTGAAATTTTCAGAGTGTATTGAAAAATTTTCTCATTTTTACGCAAAATATTTCCAAGCAAAGGTACAATCACAATCAACCATCATATTTCAATCTAAGCTTTGAATTATGCATACATGATAAATCATACTTGAAACTAATTATGAATCTTTGGAACATTCGACCGGGGTACAACTAAATCAAGTTAGAACATTCGACCGTGGTGCGACTAAACTTCAAATTAGTCGGAACTTTCGACCGGGGTGCGACCAAAAACAACAGCAACTATAGGAAGGATAAACCAGTTTAGGACATTCGTCACGAAGTGTGGGGTGCTATAAGGTTAATTTTTGAGAATAAAAATTGGTGTTGCTACAAGGACGTCAAAAGGAAAAGGTAAGATTCCAGATTTGTAGCCTATTTCTTACCATCTTCCCACTTCTTTGTTTCAAAATTTCATTGTTTTTGAAATTTTCAAAAAACGGCAATAACAGTAAGTTTTTATAATTTTACTCCTTGTAACTTTTTGAATTTTTTTTGGAAATTTTCTGAAAGATATGGCATTATTTCTGGTAATTGAACGCAGTAGAAACTTTTTTTTACGAAATTTTCCTTTTTCGATTTAAAAAAATTTTTGAACAGTAAACCAAAATAGGGTGATTTTAGCATCGAGTCAGAAATCTGATATGTTTACCACGTTTTACCCCCTCTCTCCCCCTGTAAAATCAAATATTCTGAAGCGGAACACTGTAGAGAAGAGATATGCAGTACATCCTTGTGTAGAGAGGTATAACGTTGAAAAGATCTTCTTATGATGTACAAACGTGAATAATTATGCTGAATTTCTTACAACAAGAACGTAGAAGTACGTAAGTAACTCGTCTGGCATCATCAAAGGAAGGAAAAATAATCCGTTGGATGATTAACGCTTTAATGTAGCGTTACAATTTGAATATTACGTATTGGACGTGCATGGTATTGCTATGATGGTACTTACCTATTTACTTATCAACCTCGAATTGACGAAAAATGAAACCCAACGAAACACGCACGTCAAAAGCGCGATTGTTGGTATTAATTTGTCTAATGCAAGATGAAAAGTTTATCTGCATGTGAGAAGTTGCAATCAATTTATCAAAGTGCAATATCCAAAAGAAACTGCGAAACAGTATGGAAGTTGCATCCCTTAGGGGCCAACATCGAGACATGTTTCTTGTTGATTACGTTTCACGGGCTTTTTGAATTGAATACTTACTTTCCTACCCATCTACCTATAACCCGAACTGTTTTGACACTTTTTTAAAGCGTAAAAATAACTATGTTGGTAATTTGGCAGAAGCGAGCATATTTTCGTTACTTCGTTTCGGTGAAATTGACTTGTTGCATAAAATGTCTGTGATTCTAATGAATTGTGATTTAAATATTGAAATAATTTTTCCCATTTTGGACGTTATTTGTCAACACGTCGTAGAAACGCCTCGTATGTCTTATGGGACCTATAGCGTTCGTAGTAATTAGCAATAACGAAGGAAATTTTGTTTAATAAGCTGACGAAAATTTTACTCATTTCAGAAAACTAGGTAAAAGGTACATGGAAAAATCTCAGGTGTTCTATGTTTTCTACTTGATTTGTTAAATGTGCCGACGTTTTTTTTTGTTTTTTTTTTGTTTTTTTTTTTTGTGTGTTTTGTATGGAGTGAATTTCAAGAGGACGACTCGTCTATCGCATCGATTTTTACACCTTCAAATATCGAAAATAGTGATATTATATGGGCCGTGTTCGTACGTTGATAAAGCTCGAATGTTTTCTTGGTAATTTGATAAATATTTCTGCGTGCTTGGTATTTTACTAACCTTAACTACACTTTCTCCGTCTTGAAAAGCTTAACAAAGTTGGAAATTGTGAAAAAAATAAAAATAAAAAAAAAATACGGAGAAAACATTTCTTACATTGAGATAACTTGAAATTTACTTGTCCGCGCTTTCGTACAAATCCTATACACCGAATCGGATAGAAATTATTCACGCTAAAATATAAACCTTTTCTCTTCGCAGCGAAATATTGTAACACCTACGAGAAAAAAATTTCATCCCATTTTAATCTTTATCTTCGTGGCGAAGTTGCAGCGATGCGATGGAGGTATTATGGTTAATAATATACGTTGGTGTTGGTGATTATTTTTAAATTTTCGCATTTGAATGAACTTAGGCGGGAAATTTATGTTCTGTTTGGCCAGCGTTGATGCCAATTCTAACCGTAAACTTTTAATGTTGACTCTTGTAAGTTGTAGGCAGGGTTCATTTGTGCAGGCATTTTCTTTTACAAAATAACTCGTTCGAGTTTCAACAACTTTGTCAATAAATGACCCTAAAATGAAATGGAAAATTATCGCGTGTTTTTCAACTTCTACTGATTATTGTATAGGTTTTGGTTGTGGTGGTAACTGTACTTCATGTATGTTGCCTTATGTGTACATATATTAGTTATTCATAAACAGTTGAAGATGATTCGGTTGAGCTAAGGGCTAGTGACTGGACGTAACCGATGTACGGTGTACGAACTTACAAAGTACATCAATTGCTGTTTGTTGTCTCGTCGATTTTGAGGTATGATGTGACGTTGACTGTTGACAATGTTTTTTTATAGGTATTTTATTATTATTTATTCGGCAAAATGAATTTTTTCTCGTGTAAGTAAGAATATTAAATGAAATATTCTATCTGACAAATCTTTAATCCAAACTACAATTCCAGAAAGTCAAATTCCAAATTGTTTTCTCCTCGTAACTAAAATAGATTTCGCTCATAAATGGAATTATCAGTTAAAGAAACATAGTTTCAATGATTTTTTGTCTCTTTGTTTTTTCCATTTCTTGCTCGAATGGTTCAACGATTTGATGATACGTGTTGATAGTTGATTTTTTTTTTAAATATACCTACCTGTTATATCTGGTATGTTTATCTATAATTACAAATCATCAAAATGTTTACTCATTGATCCAAACTAAATTTTTTGACTTTATTGATGACTTACATGTGAACTTTTTCAATCTCATTTCTTTGTTTGGTTGTGTGAGTTGTATATTTCCTTTCTTACTGAAACGAAGAGTGTAAAAAATTGAAAATAATGATCGAAAACTACACCACAAACCATTCAATAGGGTATTCTTGTTTTTTGTTTTTTGATATGTATTTGACACAGTCTAATTTTTAAATAATACATACATCTGAATTTGTACAAAAATCTATATCATCTTATTAGTCGGATTTTATCAGTATTTAATTTAAGTTAATTAATCTAATTATTTAAAATTTGACAATTAAAATTTATACTATATATTTAATTAAATTTTTATAGCAAAAATAAATCAATTTAATAAAAACAAATATTAAAAAAAATTTAAGAAACAATAAAACCAAGATTTTGGGAAGAAAGTGACGATAAAACCTAGCTACTACTTACCCACCTTTCTAATTAGATACCAATGAAAAAAAAACAAGGATCGAATATATCACGTTGCTTTCAGGTTATGATTCAAGTTTTCCATTAATTCAGATTTAATTCATTGAGCCAGTATTATTGACCCTGGATCCGGAAAGAAAAGGATTTTTTCAAAATTCGGTTCCAGTTCCGTTCTGTTCCTGTTTTACGCTTCTGAAACTGGCCTGGTTGTGGTCATTATTTCGAATTTTCTAGTGGTCATGTTCATGTCCCGGTCAGCGTTCCTGCAAATTTTTTCCTTCATTACTTGAATAGCCTCTTTAAGGAAATGAAAAATAATCCCTGTTTTAAATTTTTTTAATTTTACACTTTATAAGCGAAAAATAGACATTTTTTGAAGATTTTTTTTCTTTATTTTCAAACTTTTTTTGAAGATATTTCGCCATAATTTTACTAGTTGAAAGCAAAAATCGAAGTTTTTGAATATTTTTTGGGATTTTCAGGTTTTTTAAGCTGTGAAACACTGTCGGCATCGAATGTGTGACCCCGTTCCCCCTCCTCCTGGCTGTTTTTATACATTTTAGGTATATACTAGCGTTCAGAAAAATTTCGGGCACTGCATGGGAAAATTTCGAGTTGCTGGCACTGCTATGGAATAATGACTAATTAGTTTTTCATTATTATTTTTAAACTTTAAAGAACCAAAAAAAACAAGAATAAACTTTTTTTGAAAATTTTTGATAAGCTGTTCCAGTTGTGTTCCGAGCACAATTCTAGTTTGACTACAATTTTCATGACAGTTCCGGTCCTGTTTCTATCGTTTCCGTTCTAGTTCTGGTCATGGCTGTCATTATGTCATGAGGTTCAAAACTGGCTCATTTTTTCAAGTTATCGTTCCGTGTTTCGTTTCGATCCTGATTACTGGCAATGACTCCAGTATGTAGGTGAATACCTACTTTATTTTCTTTAAATAAATCCTCGATAAATAATTTTTTTAAAATTTTCTCATTTTTATTCTTATTTTAAACTTTACGAGAGTAGAGTTTTGTTGAAAATTTACCGCTTTATTTCGTGTTATCGAGATGGAATCTTGTACTTGATTTTGCGGGCTTCTTAAACAGATATGTAGATTGCAGAAATTATAATTTTTTGTATTCTTCAAATTTATTTTGTTATTTCGGTTCATGTTTTAGACCGGATATGAAAAAAGTAAAATAAAATATGTATAGGTATATTGCCGACTAGCCGAAAATTTTAATTATAAGTTATTTAAGTGAAAAGTTATACTGACCGATATTAATAATCCGTATGGTTTATGCGAGGTTATTATTTAGTAGATATAGGTACCTATATATACGAAAGTGTATCGCTCATTGGAATAAACTTCATCTCTTTAATATCTGACCAAATATATTTACTTTTACGAGTCTAATACAGCTTTCTACTTGATGCCATACCATACTTAGGTAATGGAAACAAATTTATTTCGATTCAAATATATAAGATGTTGCTTATCGATTCAAAAGTATTCTATAAAGAACTCTTTTCGGATTTTGATGTATATTTTATTCAACCTCTGAAAGGTTGGTTTTCCAACAACTTAATCTGAAAACGATCTCGTGACCAAAGAGAGAATTATTTTTTGAGCTTTGTGGTACCGCAAAAAGTAAATGATTAAAATTTATCTGCTGATTGTTAAATGTGTTGTGTGTTAGGAATAGAAATACGCTGCTTTATTCGTTTGTTGCGCGATAAAATTTCTTTAAGTCAACATCATTTTTATGTTTGAATCCTTCTCTTCTATGGTTAATTATTTTTCTTTTTAGCTACGTGAATATCTAAACATTTTAAAATGATGATAAAATATGATTTTCTATTCATCGCTGTTAATTCCATGATTTCCTCGACGAATCTAACAAATGTACATATTTATCTTACGATCGAGTAGATTTAACGTGAGTAATTACAATCCATGTACTTGCTTTTTCACATTTTCTTTCTTTTTCAAAATTAATTTTATTTCGAAATAATCACTTTATGATTAATTAGGTTTCTTAGGTAGAAATTTCTTTTGATTGTGAGATAAACGAAACAGGTGTATAATTTACTTATATACGGATATTTCAAACCGTGGGACGATACGCTGGAAAGAATACTGTTTCTGTTTTATCTTTGGAAATACAAACAAAATCGTTATAAGTTTCTATTATGTTTTCAAACGTAGGTATAGTAACTTTGAATTTTTATATAATTAAATGAAAGTGTCGTGGGAGGATTGAAGACTGATTTTTACGAAATACACGCTTACGTATATAGCAGAAGTCCTTAACATTTTGTTGTAGTTCAGTGATAAGTTGCGACTTGCGAGCTAACGACTTCATAACGCACTTATATACCTCATCATTAGATCGCTCATTTATCAAATATTTTTTGAAAACTTTTCACGATTACTTTAGAATATAAATAAGTATGGGCATGGATCTATGGCCTTTTAGATCTTTAGTTTTCTCGCGTTCGGTATGTTGGGATAGAATATTAACAATCAGCAATCACATGTAACTTTGCTTTAACCAAGAGCGTGTTGCAGTTTTTCGAAATCAAATTTGTACTAGTATCTTAAGATTTAATAATGATTGAAGTCTCCAGAAAGTTCAGGCATGGGGCTATACTGTAGCAGTAATTCGAATTCAAAATATTGAATCCAACAAATTTATTTAGCACCGGTTCAGTCTCTTTCAGTGTTGAACTGCACATAGGCCTACATAGATTTATGTAGATATGTGCAATTTGGTTGCACACCATCAACTTAGTTTGAGGAGAAGTTTGAAATCTAAAAGTTACATTATGGAGCAGATGGATACTTCCATGGTCTAAAACCAAATTTACGATTCATAACAGTTCCACAATTGAGCTGAGAAAGATGTAACGAAAAAGTGGAAATTTAAGACCGTTCCCAAAAGTTAGAAAATGGGTAGGAACCTACCTATTTCTAAAATCATCAAACTATTGATTCGGAGCTAATGCAGATTTCAAGCAGAGAAAAAAATCTCAAAAGTTCCCTAGCGAATGAGGGGAAAATTTTTGAAAAAAATTGCTTTTTCAAGCATCAAAAACAGCATTATTGAAGTTGAATGATGGAAAATCAAAGTTTTCTGCACGTTAATTTTAAATCTGAGGTAAGTATAGTTCTTATACCGGGTTTTCCACATTAACCGTACCATCCTTATACCAGTGATAGGTCAACTCATGAGACTTTATATGTATAATGGTTAGCATATCTAAAACATTGACGGAGCTGAGATATGCTATTATCAAAATTTCATTTTCGTCCAAACGTGTCGCTCACTTGTAAAATTCATAAAAAAAAATTAAATATGATAAAAATTTGCTGTTTGCTCTAAACCATGGTGTATACTCTCAAGTGTGCGTGGTATAAAAATCAAGAGTGGGGGCGTAGTGGTTCGTAAAATGTGACAAAATCAATGCAAAAGAACATGAGTAAAAATTTGTAACACTCGATTTTTTGTGAATAAATTTTGAAAAGTTATTATGACCACCTTATTAAAAATATTCAAAATGAATTGGAGAGCACTTTTGACTTATTGGTTGTGGTGGTAACTCGGAGGGTTGCATTTACTCGAAAAAAAAATATCAATTCAAGAAAAAAAAATTTGTCATTTCTGCATTTCTGGACAAAAATAACTAAGAACAAGATTCTAATTTTGAAGGTGAATGTGAGAGAAGTAATACAATTAAACCAGAAGACAAGGAATATAAGAGAGCAGCTATGATAAAAAGTTAAAGAGTGGAGATGAAGTGATCTGCAAAATGTGACGATATACATATAAAAAAATGCAGTTGAAAATTTTCAATTTTTCCTGTCTTTTGTAAAAATTATTATAAGCTCCTTCTATAAATCTTTAAAATAAGTGTAAGTACACCTCCATTGAATAGCTAGAACAGAACTCCTAAAAGTGGCTTCACAATGAAGAAAATAATGTAAAATTTTAATATTTACCAATTTTTTCATGTTTTAACATTTAATATATTTTTTCACCATTGGAAAGCAACCTTCAAAGTTTCCGCTCGGACCGTTGAATAGGTGAGGAGGGGAGGTACTGCTACTCATTTTAAAAATTCTTAGTGGGGAGCTCATAATAACTTTCTTGAAAGTTATTCACAAAAAACTAAAAAAATCGGAAACTTTTAACTACACTTTTTTATACTTAGCTATATTGCCACAGTTTGCAAACCACTTCATCGCCACTTTTGATTTTTCATAACAGTCGCGTACTCATCGTTTTGTTTCTCTCACATTTACCTTCAAAATCAGCTTTTTTTCCTCGGTATTTTTGTCCAGGAATGCAAAAATGACGAACCATTTTTTTTTCTTCAGTTGATATTTTTTTTCTCCTTATAAATGCAATTCTCAGTGATATCACTACAACCACTGAGTTAGAAAACTGCTCTCCAATACATTTCAAACATTTTTATCGAGACGTTCATTATAGCTTTTTCAAAATTGATTCAAAAAAACTAAAGAAGTTACAAATTTTTACTCGTGTATTTTTGTATTCATTTTGTCACATTTTACGAACCACTTTGCCACATCTTGATTTCTATACCACGCCTACTCAAGAATATACACCATGTTTTAAAGCAAACAACGAATTTTTACCATTATTAATTTTTTTTAATGCATTTTCAAAGTGAGCGGCAGGTGTGGGCGAAAATGGAATTTTGAAAATAATATATCTCAGCTCCGTCGATTTTTTCGGTATGCTAACCATTATACATGTAAGTCTCATGAGTTGACCTATCAGTAGTATAAGGATGGTGACGTTAATGCGGAACACTCGGTGCATGAGTAGGAAAATTTGAGGGGTAATGTAAAAGGCGAGCTAGAACTTTGTTTAGAGTAGGTCTGCCCCATCGGGCTTTCCCTTAGCGATGCTTTTGGGCAGTATGTAGAATAAAATAAATGATGAAATAAATGTGATTATTTGCAGAATTGTAATGTGGCACTGTTTTCAACTTTGAATTATAATTCTAAGGCTTCTGCTAAACTTAAAAGCAACCGTTTGCAAATTGAAAGACTGGTGATTTTGGAAATAAGTAAGTTAAATAGGTAGGTAGAGGTACACCCACACATATCCCAACTTTCGGAACTGTTCCTAATTTTAACCCTCTACGTTTAAATTTTTTATAGTTAAGCAATTACACTGAATACTAGAAGATGATCAAATATGAGAAATATTGTAAAAGTTTTTTTCTTCAGATTGTGTAGTTCATATCAATCTTTAATTTTTGGGGGCTTAGAAAACAGTGTTACTTCCTGCTTCCGGTTTTTAAAATTTTTACCCCTATTACTCGAATTTATACTTCTATTTTACATAACAAAAAAAGTTCACATAGTAAAAAGTGACGTGATCTATTAAATTTACCTATCTCTTGTTTCAATTGTAAAGCAAATTAGTCACGAAATATGTAAGTATACCTTAAACCGCTTAATAGTATAATAATGACCCTATAATAAGCGTTTAACGCGTACTCGTCACATTTAGCAAAAACTGTACCGCAATTTTCTCGTCGTTAAACAACTTTTAAGTTGGTTAAATTTCGCGCTCATTTTATTCAATTATCATTATATAGAGAAAAAAAATACTAAACGCAAGGTAAAACTTTGGAGGTAGTAGGTAGAGGTACATAGTACCGTAAAAGCCAACTTTGTATACAGTTCTTTCTCTAAAGCATTCAAATTACTTTTACATAAATTCTGGTTTTCTTGTTGGATGATAGTAAAGTGAGTAAAGTTCAAGTACCTTTTACCTACTACCTACCTCTCTCCTTGTTGAGATATTTTGAAAAAGTAATGGAATTCTGTAGTGAAATGATAACCAGGCAAGGCAGAAATGTGACAAATTTTCATTCAAATTTAAACACTTTCGATTTATTATTCTAATGTTTCGTATAAATTTTATTCACTTCGCCTTTTAATTCTTCAGGTGGCATCGGTAGCTTTTTTTGCTTCAACTTTCATTGATAAGTGGCGTAATGGTACGATGAAAAGCAACGTGAGTACCAGCATGATTAGGTACGATTATTCTAGAAGTTTTTTTTTTATTCTGTGAGTCTTTGTAATGGTAATGTATATGTATGTGAAGCTATTTGTCTTTTGAGTGCTTTAAACGGAGGCGTGTAATGCATCGTGGTTACGTGGTCTTTTGACAACCTACAACAGAATAATTTACTCGCATAGCTGGAGACTCTTTGAAAAAAAAAGTGCTTATAATTCATCGATGTTTTCTGGCGAAGCTGCGAATTGAAAATAGATACCAAATTAATTTTCATCGTATTTTTCTTTGATGTTGAAATGAATACAACGTGCAGATCTTATAGGTATACAGGTATTAACCCATAGTTCTTCGTTTGGTTGCATATTACCTGCAGCCAGCCGTGCATATAATAGACTCTAAGCGCACGTTCTTAATTTTATTAATTTTTCAAGAAGCGCGCGAGTTGAGGGTAAATTTTATAAGCCTGTACTATCTTTATCGTTATATCATTTTCCAATCTTGTCGTTGGTACCTAATATGTTCAGATTAAAATAGAAAGCTACCCGAAAGATGTTTGTTGTGAAAAAAATCTCATTAAGTTGACATGCAGGTTTCAAAAAATTTCCTAAAATGAAATTTATAAACTTCAACTTGTTAGCGAGAATGCCGCTTTTATCACATTCTTTAATATCAACTACCTAAACAATAAAACATCAAGTATATAACTAAAAGTTTAACAGTTGGTATTCTTTGGTGACATTTTACCCGGCGAATCTACATTTCGTACGTTTACCATAATATGAGATTTAAATCAGACTCTTCGTGCCGTAAGTAAAACCATCTCTTGCTTTTTTGGAACGAAGCATACAAGGATAAGGATAATAATATTAATAATAACGAAAACAACAACAAAAATGAAGCACATAGTCTCGTTTTTTCGCGTTTCAACCTATAGAACGATCTATATTGATAAATAGGCGTAGCTATTTTATTTGCTAAAAAAAATTTGTGATCGAAAAATTTTTCTAACATAACAAATTCTATGATAAAATGTCAATTTTAAAAACTATAACGTGTTTGATATTTTTTTTCTGTATACGTAAGTATATTCTATGCAGGGCGTGATTATTCAAAATACAACCTTTGTATACTTATCTGTACTTGCTTACTTACCTACCTACATCCACAGGTAATACCTACACGGGTATCAAATTCATGGTACAAACTTTTACAGAAATATCGAGTGATTGAAAAATAAAACAAGGATGCTGAGAAAAAACAGCGAGGTAAAAGTTTTTTTTGTTGTAATTTTTTTACGTTTGATTATCTCGCTACAGGCTTCAACTTTATACCATTAGATGATAAGTTACTAACCTATCTAGTAGGTCGATTATATGTATGTTGTAAAGTTTTTTCATCCATTTTTTTAAAACAAATATTTATGACCTGTCATTTTATTGTTCTTTCAAATGCTGAAATTTTTATTCTGTACCTACAGACGTTATCTTAGACAAAAAAATGTGCCATAGGAGGAAAATTCGGAATGAAATTTTATTCACGGACATGTGGGAGAGGACTTTCTCAAAAATATATTAAAATTCCCTCTAAAAATACTTTGGCTTTTTTTTTATTCTGGTCCAAGTTTCCTACAATTTTTGTACTTGACATTCTTCCATCGAACCATACGTGGGAGTTTAGGAGATTTCGAAATTCGATACTAAGCTTCGTCCAACCATGTAAGATAATCATACTGCCTCTCAACTCAAATTTCATTCAGAATAGCCCAAAATACTACCCTTGATGTGAAAATTTTCACCCAAACTCCACGAAATGGCGTATTCATTGACTAGATAATTTTTAAAGCGTTATAAAGCAAGAAAAATATGAATTGGTTAAGCTAATTTGCCAGTAATTAATAAAATGAAAATTTTTTTTACATTTTTGTTAACTACGTCGCATGTAATGATCGGAAAATTCTGAAAGATTGTATATTACATTCCAATGTATACCCTATCCTTCTCATGTGGTGTTGACCCTCCACCTAAATCACTTGTCTCTGGAAAAAATTTAAAGTCAACCTCAGGCTACTTTCTAGTAGTTCATAGTCCAGTAGTTGATAATACAAAAAATGTTTAAAAAT
The DNA here is from genome assembly GCA_900060175.1 of Ferrisia virgata. Lineage (NCBI taxonomy): Eukaryota > Metazoa > Arthropoda > Insecta > Hemiptera > Pseudococcidae > Ferrisia > Ferrisia virgata. Next base: position 12,116 of record FIZR01007364.1, read on the forward strand.
GTTTCATTGATCTAAATACAAATATTGATTGAAAATATTTTCTGCTCCAAATGTCACTTTGAGGACAACAAAGGCTGTCATCTATAACATATATTAAAAAATTAAATTTTATTATAATTGAGAATTTCTAAAAACTACAAGATTTGATGTAAGTTAATACAATTTTCTGGAGTGAATTGGAAAACAAATTTTCAAGTGTGAATGGGTATCCCAAATTGATATTTTTTTCGGAAATCTTTTTGATTTTCAGCTACTTTTTGAGTTATTAACAAATTGCAAGTAAACGATTTTCACATTCCAGTAGTTGATATTCCCTTTTTCTCCCCTCCAGCCGAACCAGGCATATGAATTTTTTGTGTAGATTCTCCCATATGTATCTATAATATTGGCATTGAAACCATTTCGGTATCTATTTTGCAAAAATTTTGAAAAAATTAATTTCAAACTTGAACGCTTAGCAGAAATATTCAGGTTTTTACCAAAATACGAAAACTGTTGACTTCTGTTTCGTAAATTGAATGTAATAAAATTATCAACCCCTGGCTGGACTCAACTAAATTGAATGGACTATCCAAAATATCATTGATGTTTTTGATCGATCTCATGATTATCTCACAAATCAGCTCCAAATACAGAACTATCAAGTGCTGCCAAGTTATCAACTATTGGCAAATTACCTTATTTGCTTAAAATTTTAGGCAGAAAAGCTGTAAGAAATTTATAGTGAAGCAAAACATTTGTTTTTGTTATGAAACTGCCGGGTATTCCACATTAACCTCGTGATCCTTTTACCAGTGACAGGTCAACCCATGAGACTTACATGTATAATAGCTAGCGTACTTAAAAAATCAAAGGGGCTGAGATGTACTACTTTCAAAATTTTATTTTCACTCAAACCTGCCGCTCACTTTTAAAATTCGTATGGAAAAAAATTAATGATAATAAAAATTTACTGTTTACTCTAAAACATGGTGTATACTCTCATGTATGTAAGTTATAAAAATCAAGAGTAGAGGGGAAGTGGCTCGTAAAATATGACTAAATAAATACAACAAACATTACTAAAAATAGGTAACTTTTTTATTTTTTTGTGAATAACTTTCGAATAAGCTATTAGAAGCACCTCGCTAAAAAATTTTTAAATAAACAGAAAAGCACCTTCAACTCAGTGGTTGAGGCGGTTAACCCAAGAATTGCATTTAGACGGAGAAATAAAATATCAATTGAAGAAAAAATTCTAATTTTGATAGTAAACCTGAGAGAAGCAAAACGATAAGTGAGCGACTGTGATGAAAAAATGAGGAGAAGGGGATAAATCCTTAAAGTGAACGGACGTACGCTCTCAATCTTAATTTTTATACCACACACACGAGCAAACAGCAAATTTTCATCGTTGTTAATTTTTTTTCTATGAATTTTCAAAATGAACGGCAGGTTTTTAGTAAAAATAAAACTTTGAAAATAGCGTATCCCAGTCCCTTCGATTTTTTGGATATGCTAATCGTTATACACGTAACTCTCATGAGTTGACCTATCTCTGGTACAAGGATGACTGGGGATAATGCGAAATACCGACATTTGGATTGGGAGATATCTAACAAAGACCCCCTACCTGTTGATATATGCACATTGGCTGTAGATAGATAGAGAAATTTAGTGCACTACCCTTACTACATACTTTTTAAAAACAAATCTTAGTTCTGAATTTTTTTTCAACAAAAATCTAGATTTACTGTAGGTACTCTATTACGTGTCTACACTTAAACATAAGGTTCAGCCCATTTCAACATGTTCAATGAAAACAAAAAGAAATTTGCATAAAATACTTAAGCAGAGCTTTGGTAATATCCTCGTGTAAATTCGCCAAAAGCCGATGACTTTTGTGGCAGATTATCAACGTTTACGATTAATAGTTAGAATAATGTATGGGAAGTAAGTAAGTGGTTGTAGCCTACAGTCTTCTGCTGCATATTCTTACACAGCAGCGTACAGAGTGGAAGTTTATGCATGAAAAAAAAAAACGAAAACATTCATAGCTATGTAAAAATAACGATGTGCTGAAAACCCGACCTAAATAGCAATTACGCTTAAAGCTTTTGTTAAGTAATGTAAAACAAACATCTAAGGTACACCTTACCTATAGGCTCAAGCTCAACGAGCGGTCTTTCTTTTGTACGTATTTAATGAAAAATTGAATTATTTTTTTTGCCGCGCACGTCTAGAAAAAAAAGAAAAAATTCGCGTGTTGCGATTAAGTAGATACCTATTTTTAATTCGTACTCGTGTATGGCAGACTCGTACTATATGCGGTTCTTTCGTAGGTTAGGCTTATCACGTAAATGGATGTTTACTTGGACATGCGACCCGAATAAATTTCCAACGAATGAAGATCTCGTATACAAAACATATAAATAAATCCGGTCCAAGTACAAGCTGCGTATGGGCAACTTAAGATGATATAATTTTTCTTATCATTTGTGCACCATCACGTCGACTAAAGTTTAATTAAAATTTGATCCTTTTTCGATGTACAATTCACACAATACGATAAGGTGTTCGTTTTCTTTATAATAGCGAAGTGATGCAGCGCAGATTATGGGTAGTTCGTTTGATTTTAGCTGGAAAAAATTTTATGGCATAGGGACTGAACTGGAATATTGAAAGAGTTTTTATTTAATGTTGGCTGCGAGGGGAAGGGACATAAGGAAATGTTGAATATATCTGATGTTTGAAAACTTTTACGTTTACGAATATTTATTTTTTAGGTTGTTATGCAAGATCCTTTTGTAGCATTGTCGCCCTTTAAGTTTGAATTTTTTCAATTTAGTTCCATCTTTGTGTATCGGATCAATGAACATTCTTCACAAAGAGTTTTAAACGCGAGAGCTTTCATGTTTGCTGATCGAATATTTAATGTATTTATTTATTATTATTCTTTTTTTATTCAAGCTACCCAATAAATAACTTAATGCTTGAGAATAAGGCGCGCTAGGATATGTTATTCTGTATAGGTATATATGGCATTGCAGCTGTTATAGGGTATGTTTCGTATGTACATTTTTTAAGTGTTTCGAACACTTCTTTTTTCTGCTTTTTCCCATTTTACGTTATGCCTGTAGATGCATAGTAAGTTATTTTTAGAATTTTCAATTCTACATTTATGCAAATGGAAAAATATAATAATCGAATGTAAATTCATTCTGATCTTCTGATTCAAAATCAAGAAAAAAAAAAAATTGTAATTTGTTGAAATTTTGTTTAGAAAGAAGAGAAAAATTCCATACATCATGACACAAACTTTGCGTCAAGCCTACATTTATATCTACAGCAATAGGCAGATTTTAAGGAAAGTTATTCCCTGCCCAATCAACTCCCTAAAAGGTTTTGTGTATGTGCTGAGTATCATATAAATGACGACCTAGAATTTTGTGGAACTCACATTTTAAATTTTGAGGAAAAATGAGACGGAAATGTTAAAATTTTAATAAAATTTGAAACCATTTTGTTTCAAACTTTGATTTATTCTCTCTTAAGACCTACAAAATTTAAGCAGAAACTTTGAGAAATACAACTTTCATTCAATGAGGAAAATCTTTTTTTTTTAAATTTCTTTCAAATATTTATAGTTTTACATTCGATTTACCTAGGATGTTCAAAAACTAAAAAAAAAACAACAAAAACTGAATTGGTAAAATAGTAATAAACAAAAACAAACCAATTTTTTTCTTTTTGAAAGTAAAAATACAAATACGTAGTTAACGATGAAAATTTAAAATTTCATCAAAAGAACTAGAAAATGAGAAAAATATGTTTTCAAATGATTTTTTTTTCTAAACTGGAATAATAAATAGAAAAATTGCACCAAATTTTTTTCGTTTTTAATTTTTTTTGGAGAGAAAAAATTGTTTGTTTTTGCTTATTACTGTTTCATTAATTCAGTTAATTCAGTTTTTGTTTTTTTTTTACTTCTTAAAAATGTTAAAAAATAACGTTTTTTCAGTTTCTTGTTTTTGTTTTCAGTTTTTATTAAGATGAATTGTAAAAGGCATACGCATAATTATTAATGAATTTGTTATACTTCTTATATTTCAGGAACATCTATGGAATTTCATCGAATTTTTACCTAAAAATTTTTTTTTATTTTCTGAAAATTTTCGAATTTTTACTGCTTAAAATATTGGCCCTTTTTAAACTTGTGTAAAACTTCCCATTTCATAGAAAAAAATCAAACATGATGAAAAAAGGCACTTCACCGCATGTAACAAGAATGTTTCTTGCCGAATTTTCACCTGAAAAAGAAAAATCATCCTGTAGGTTTTTATTTTCTAAAATATTGATTGTTTTCAAAAATGGTGTATAACTCATTGTTGTTGAGTAAAATTTCAAAAACTCCGAAAAGAAGCGTATCGCTCATATAATATAGGTACAGAGGTCCGCCAATAACGTTACAGTCACTAGTGCAGTGAAGGGAGAATTGGTC
>FIZR01007366.1:0-55695 GCA_900060175.1 Ferrisia virgata
ATTGACCGAATTGGAGCGATTTTGGTCAGTATCGAGCAGAGTAAATGATTTTAATATGGGGGGGGGGGAATGAATAAAAATTAGTATCTGTCATGGCCAAAAGTTATCGCAATGGTTTTATAGAACCTCAAAACGGATTTTGTTCGGTTTTCATTAACAATATGACACAGAAAATCAGGCTAAAAATTTGAGTAGAAGATAATAAATTAAAAATTTAGTGGCGTAGTTTTGAAATAACAAAAAAACTCTGAAAAGGGTAATATAATAATTTTTTTAATCCTAAATTCGCGAAATTTAGCATAATAAACTTGAACAAACATAAGAAATGGGGAACAAAAGAAGCGAAATTCAACACAATGAATCTACACAAACAAAAGAAATTATAACAACAGCTGTGGCCTTTTGAGCGGATAATAAATTTTATAAGGTATGCCAGGTATAAACAACAGATCTCAGTTTTAACAATAACTCAGGAATGGTAAATTTTATGATAGGGTAGGGGAGATAAAATTTGAATAATAGAGCAAATTTTGAAACAAAGCGTGGCAAGTGATGGCTTTTGACGATATAAATTTTATATTCAAGGGTAATGAATTTGCATTTTCACTAACTGTGATATAAAATTTGGACAATGGAGCAAATTTTCCACAGTAGAGAGGCAAATGGTGGCCTTTGACAAAATAATTATTACATCCAGGGATAATGAATGTGCGTTTATGACAATATTAAAATCAAAGTTCAACAATGGATGATAAATTTTAATTTAAAGATAAAGGCAAATGAAAATAATCCTTTCGTTTTGAAATAGTTTCCTTCAAAATAGGCAGCAAGAACATTTGCAAATTTAAATCAAATATGTTCGCCATTTTTATAATGTGATTGATCATGCGCGTTAGTAATTTTTGCAATAATTATTTTTGTGTATGTGACGGATATTTTAATTTGAACCGGATAAGTTATTAGATATTGTAATTTGAATTTTTAATTTCGAATTAATTTTTTTTTTTAGTATACGCAAGGCATAATTTTTTTAGTGTTGGTAATTGAAAGGGAGAGGGAAAGGGCTAATTAATTTTAGAATTTTTAATAAAAATTTAAATGAAGTGAATTTGTATAAATTTTTAAATCCAGAATTGAATCATATTTGAGTAAAACAAAAGGAGCAAAAATTTGGTGAATCGACTGAATTTTCTCATTTAAAATTAAATATTTTTAGGGTAAGAAAACGGAGGAGGGGAGGTGGAAATTTATTCCAAAATTTTCAAAAAAGTGATTGAAAATTTTTATTTTGCGAATTGACGTAGATTTTTCGGTTTAGAATTAGAATTTTATGGAGATGGACAAAGAGGGGTAATTAATTATAGAATTTCGCACGAAGTAATTGAAATTGTCGATTTCGTAAACTGATAAATTTTTCAATTCCGAACTGAATTTTTTTCGGATAAACAAGAGGGGTTATTAATTTTACTATTTTTTATGAAATAATTGAATATTTTAATTTCGAGAATTTAGAAATTTTTGTAATTAAAAAAAAAAACGAAGAATAGGAAAAGGAAAGAAAAGAACGAAACTGGCGAGGAAAAGGTACGTATATTCAAGAAGGAAATGTATAAAGAAAAATAAAAAGAAATCGGAAAAATACAGAAAGTGAAGCAAAAAATTCTGCAATCATCACTCAAGTTTTTCTATTCTCAACGTAGATCTTGGTATAACAAGGATTCATTTTAGTGACAATTTCAAGCATTGAGGTGGCCTTAAAGCTCTGTGGTACAAGCTTCGTTCTACCAACGTGGTTAATTTTCATTGTTCATGTACGGTTCAATGTAAATATTTTCGCGAGTCATCAGCTGAGACAAGCAATTCAAAAAAAATTTCGCTTGATAAGTATCAGTCCTAATTATATTGAAAAAAATTAATGAAAACTACATGGAGAGATTAATATCTTCATTTATTCAATTTTTTTTTCATCGTCTTGGGTAATAATTTTATTCCTTCTCGGTTATTGTTCATTTTTTGACCACAGTGAAGGAATTTCTTCTCAAAACCTTCGATAGAAAGAAGCTGATTAAATGAAAATATCAATCACTCGATATAGTTTTTATTAATTTTTTTCAATGTAGTCGAGATTGATACTTATCGAACGATATTTTTTTTAGAACTCATCAGCACATGTTTGCAGTCTCCATATGGCGGTGGTGGAAATTCCTTCAACGTGGTCAACCATGGCGATGGAAATTTTCAATGGGGTTTGTACCTCTTCCGTCATCAGTATGAATTGAGTCTAACCTTTAATATAAGGTCTTGAGTTCATATACACACAATCCTTTCAACCTACCCGGCCTACAAGAAAATCATTTTTTTATCATCATCATTCTGAAATAAGGTGTTTTTTTTGTTACATTACCTACCTATACTATTGGCAAATATTTGTAAAAGGTAAGTTTCATTTTCACCGGTTAACAAAGCAAACAAGTCCTTACAAGTAGAGTAATTTTTGAACTATTGAACGCGATTCGGTGTCAAGCTGTAAAAAAAATCTATTCTTTAGTCAACGGCGATTATAATACACTCTCGTCAGTTTACTTATTGCTCTTTTCCTGCATCCTGTTAGCGGACGAGTAAACCACGATATAACATTATTATATGATTCGAATAATCATGGTTCATTGATATTTCAAACGTATATACGATTTAATCTCGCACTCGTACAATGGAAAGAAAAACTATATACAAATTTCGACCATCGTATAATGCGTTTGTAAATTACTCGACACCGGTTTCGAGACGTTTCTTTCGGCATTACACGCTTTAAAACAGCGTATACACCAATAAACCGCCGGTATTCCGTTCAAAATATCGGTACATAGACATTAAAAATATTATTAACCGATTGACCGACGAACGTCGAACGTCGATCGGTAAAATTCACATCAGTTCGCTTCCACCTGTCGAAAATTGATTAACAAACGTTTACACTTGGCGAGAACTGGGCAAACGTGGCGCGTACGAACGGTATTAACAATGCCTGCCTATTATGTTTCTGCTACTTCTTCTTGCTATATAAAAAGTACATTATATGTACGTTGTGTACTTATACTTATAGCACATCTAACCTACGTACTAGGTACTTGCTTACACATGCTTACACCATTTAGCCTAAACTACGCAACCAACACGAAGAGTTGAAGAGTTCGTTAGCACGTCGTAATTTTTAACGTAATTTACACAAGACATTTATAGGTTAAATGGGAATAATAAAAAATAGTGTACCCATCGCTAACCGTCATTTGTTAATTAATTTTTTCGAACGTTGATCTATTTTGAAAAAGAAGAATAAAAAAAGGTTCATCAACGTCTAGACGTCTTATCGTCGTCAGATTCAATTCACTACCCTCACTCTTCGCTTTACAACACTGAAGGATTTTATCTTGGTAGAAAAAAAAAAGTATCGAGTTATTTAAAAAATTCTCAGTTTATAACTGAACAGTAAACATAACGTATAACTTCTTCAGCTCACATGCAAAAAGTACGAATTTGGCATGCACAAACCGTGTATTTTTTTTTCAACAAACATACATTCACATATATATACACGAGTAGTGATATTAGCAATATAAGTACTTGGACGCAGGAAGTTCTCTTCCTTCCTCCTCCTGCTCGTACATATTTTAACAATGTAAAGATGTAAAATTGAAATGAAACCAAGATTTGTAAGTACATTGTTCCATCGAGTAGTTGAAAACTACACATAAGACATTTCTTAGGTTTAGTTTTAACTCCGGTTATGGTTCATTGGCGCAAAAATTGGCTATCCTTGACTCTAGAATAGTAATATACTCGGAAAATTATTCGATGCTTCATACAAACTGCCATGGTAAAATTTTTATACCAATCGGTTGCGTGATTTCAATTTTATTGAAATCTGTTGGGCCGGAGGAAGAGGAGGAATCTGCCAACAGCGGGGTCACAGTAGCAGCGAAAAAAACTCAAAATAATTTGGTAAAAATTTCAGTCCTTCAAATCAATGATTTCAACTTACAAAACTGACTCTAAGTTTAAAAGTTTTCAAAAAACAGAGACAAACTTTTTTTGAAATTTTTTTCCAAAAGTGTATTTATTACAAATACTTATGGTAAAATGATTATTGGCAGCAAGTTTTGCACTGGTTCTACGTTTTTTTAGAGTTTTTGAAAATGTCATTTTTCGCGTTTTTTCACCATTCAATTTCACCTCTCGTAGCCAATTTTTCAAAGGAACTGATAAAAGGTCATTCCTTTTTAGCCTGATTTTCCATGTCATATTGTGTGAATGAAAACCACATTATTACGGTCTGTCGACGAGAGGGGGGGGGGATTGTTTTCAATAAAATCCGTTTTAGAGTCCTAGAAGACCGTTACGGACATTTCTGGCCATATCAAATATTTATTTTTATATTTTCACTGTTTTACTGAGACTAAAAATCATTTGCTCAGATCAATACCGACCAAAATCGATCGCATTTGGAAAACAGGCCTAGATTGGCGGCGGATTTGATATTTTGGAAATGGTATAACCTCGGGTCAAAATTCAGTTGGGCCTAAATTTGGGGGAGGGGGTGCTGAGAGGCTATAATCGCAAAAATTGTTCCTATTAAAGTCAATCTATAGAGAATCCAAAGTTGTATAACATACCCAAAAATCAGTCTCTTAGGTAAATTAGGAGGGGAGATATGGGATTTTTCTCCTTTTTGACCTTGAAAAATGGCTGTTTCTTCACTAACTAGCCTACAAATTGAGCTGGGAAGTTGAAATTTGATATGTAGACTATAGACGGATTCTTTGGAGGTTTCCACTTTTCAGACCCGTTGCTTCCCCTTACACCCGAGAAACACGGTTTCTTGGACGAGATTTCTGATTTTTTGAGTTTGTTCCTCGCATAAACCTCCTCCAACTTATGTATACAGATTTAGAATAGGGTTCTTTTTGAGAATTTCAGCTATCCACTCTAATATCTACCTGCACCCCTCCCCTACCCCTATTCAAGAAAAAACATCCCAGAGCACTCCTTTTTTTTTACTTCATGAGTGGACAATTCGAATATTTTCTTTATTTATGAAAATCAAGCTAAAAAATCATCGCGGTAAAAGCGATGAAAAACACCCTTAAATATACGAAGACGAGTGTACTCGGTTAATTTCACTAAGAATTTGCTGAAAAAAATTATAATGATGGAAAAGAATTCTTAAAAAATACGAAAAATCATCCTTCAAGTATCGCCAAAAACTTGTCTGTGGGACAAAAAATTAAAAAAATTGCGCTTAACATATAAAATTGATTTCCTACATCCACTTCAGGAAGGCATTTTTCAAAAAAAAAATTTCCTTCGTCATTTTTCGGATTTTTAAAAGCCCGCTGAAAAGAAACTTACTGCTAATGATCATTTTGGGTATAAATACTCGCGTGTAATAATTCCATTTTTGAAAATAATGTTCAACTTTGAGTCAGTTTTGCAAGTAGACAAGATTGAGTTAGAAAGTAAAATTTTTTACATCAGTTTGAGGAGGTAATTTCTTAACCAATTAGGAAGAGAAAAGAAATCACAAATAAAAATTGTATGCCCCGAGTAAATATTTTTAAAATTCTTGATCAAGTAGAATATGTTACACCGTGTAAAATTTTTGTTCCATTCCGAACTTTTAAAATATTTTTTTAAATTAGTCATTGAGGTGGATGATGATATTGGAATGAATAGCTATAACTTCCAAATAGCACATCTAGAACATTTTCTAAATTTATATGACAAATTGCAACCCTCTAGCTCGATTGGGGAGGTGTATTGAACCGAACGTGAAAAAAAAATGGAATAAAATTAAAATAAATTTTTGGCAGATATACATAAAAATGTGTTTGTTGATCTTTTAATGCCTACAAACGGATTTTATGATCATCCTCACCCCCCCCCAGTCCACAGTTTAATAGACCGTAATAGCTTCGTTTTCTTCAATAATAAATAAGTACGAAAGAAAAATTGAAGCAGTAGAAAAAAGAAATAGAACAATTACTAAAACGTAAAATTAGGTGTTAAGCGTTCTCCCAAAATTAATGTACTGGTCATCAAACTTGTCTCTGTCGTCGTCAAATCTTTACTATAGGTACACGTTTAAACAACCTAATGCTTCTATCTACAATTGCACATTTCAAATCAATTCATTAACTTAAATCTAATTCGAAGAACAAGTTGATACAACACATAAATTACATACGGTGACAGATAGTTAATGATACCGCAACATAGTGCAGCATTTATCACTTAAACTAAATAAACCACCAAGTTATAAATAGTTCAAATTTTGTTTGCCTTTAATTTTTGCATATTCGTTTAGCCGGCGAAAAATTACAAATCAGCAGCGATAAACCAGTTTATTTCAAGTTCATCGTACTTCTCATTACTGACCATTCAAAACCACACAATATGTAAGTAGGTATTTTTTATAGGGAATAGAATACAATCGAAACCAGTTTCCTCATTTTCGATCTCATGCCCTAATCCAAAATACCTACTTGCGAAAAAATTACAAAATATCCTAAAATAGTATGATTATCTCGGTGTGTTATTTTTGCAAACGTATCCAAATAGTTGACAGTAAAAAGCCACGATTATTATTCGTCGTCGTAATATAAGTTAAACTCGATCTCGAGATGTCTCATCATTCGCATATCGTACAAAGCGCATATTATCACGCATCATGTACGACAATCGGTATCCTCGCATAGCTACTTATATTAGCCAGACGTGATATAACATCATTACTTCGAGTGCGATTAAATACATTACGTAATAGTATTTTCTTATTTTTTTTTTCTCAAACGTTTAAAATTCAAGACGCATATTTACCTTTTGTTCGGTCGGCGGACTTTTCCTTTTCTTCGATGATTCGCGTTTTGTAACAAAAATATGTTCATAAATAAATAAAAATATAGGTACTAAAAATTGAATATTATTTACCTTACAATACTGTAAGCTATTAAGTGCATTCTATTCGTATAAATATATTATGATAAAGAAAATATTTGTTTTTGCAAAGAAGTAATTTTGACCTTCCACAATTGAAACACCATTGTCATATTTTTCAACTTAGTTACAAAAATTTAATATGCCCTAAATAAGGATCACTCAGTACGTTGTAAATTTTAATTTATAATACAGTAGCAATAACGTATTATCTTTGTGAATTGATAAAAAGTAATTGTATCGATAAATACATACTTTTATTTTCATTTATACGATTAAATATTTTTAGATAAAACGATGTTTCCTAAATTTTAAGCTGATATTGAAAATAAATATTTTCCCAATAATAAAATAAACGTCGCGATGCGTTGCTATTTTGAGCATCATTTTTGTAGAATGAAAGAGATACGAGAATCGTCCATTCATGGAATAAAAAAAGAAGCGTTCTACAATCGATTTCTTTGAATAGGGGAGGGGGGGGGTGTCAGGTAGATATCGGAGTGAATAACTCAAACACCCAAAAAGAGCATCTAAGATTCCTGCCAAATCTACATGTCAAATTTCACTTCCTTACACAATTTGGAGGGGAGATAAGCTTGCCAAAAACACGAAAAATAAGAAAAACCTATCAAAAAACTACACTTGCAGGGCTGTGAGAGGGTAGGCAACGAGGCTCGAAAGTCGAAATCCTCAAAAGACATGTCTAGGATTCCTCCTAACATCTACATACCAAATTTCAACATCCTACCTCAATTTAGAGGGAAGACATGCAGGAACAGCAGTTTTTCAGCGTCAAAAAGGGAAAAATCCCGCATTTCTCCTGTCTTAATTCACGTAGCAGAAAGGTGATTTTTAAATACATTACGCTTCTTTTGATTCTTTATCGGTTGGTTTGAAAAATTAACAATCTTCGTAATTCAAGTCTTTCAGCACTCCCCCCCCCCCCCCATTTGGATATCAGTGAATTTTGACGCGAGATCATACTCACTCAAAAATGTCAAATGCGTCGCTAATCTGAGTCATCGAAATGGGAAAATGATTTAAAGTGTCGAGGGGAAAAAATTAATAAAAAGGACTAAGCAATATCAGACATGGTCAAATATAGTCTCAATGGTTTTCTACAGCCCCGAAACAAATTTCGTTGATACTGCCCCTTCATTCACCCCTGGTTCCTATTAACAATATAATACAGAAAATAAGGCTATAAATTCACATAAATTAAGAAAAAAAAGTATCGCCACCTCGATTTACATAATGGAATAAAAAAGGAACGCTCGGAGTGTTTTTTCTTGAACTGTGCTAGAGGTACAGATAGATAATGGAATGAATACCTGACCCCTCCCCCCAGGTAGAAATTTCAATCCCCTAGCTCAATTTGGAGGAGAGTTACGCGTCGAACAAACTGAAAAAATAAGAAAAACCTACCAAAAAACTACATTTTGGAGGATATGAGGGTGGAGTATTTCCAAAGCCATTGCATTATTTCGACGTTATCTATATTAAAATAAATTTTAGCGGTGGTGGTGGGGATGATGAGATATTCCACTCATCACTCTGGTTGTATGTATCTATATTTTCTCCCTTCGTTTCATTACAATACGTATGTGAGTATACGGGAGAAAGTGCAGTTATTTGTTCCTATTTCAGTTTGTCGTGTAAACTCTTCCAAGTATACACAACTTTAAGTTATCTTCGAATGAATTCTAAAATAAGTACAGTATTACCTAGTTTGAATTTTGAAATAAAAATTGCTATTTTGAGTGAAGTGATTTCTACTTTGCTTTTATTGTTTTTCTTCGCTCTCTTTGCAGGAGGGTGAGAACTGAGAAGGCATATGTTTCATAAATTCCAAGATGAAACTGTCCGATAAGACAGACAAAACGTGCTTTTGAAAAGATGAACGATAGAATAACCAAGAAGAAAATTTTCAATTTTATAATCCATGGCGAAATACGTACAAGTGACGAAATCGCATGTTTCTACGCGTGATGGGTATTTATTTAATATCTCGACAGCACGTAATTCGAAATTAATTAATAATTTGGAATTTTATCAACTTCGAATATCATTTCATGAAAGTCAACCCCTATCAACAAGATCACTATCTACATGTATATTAAAATCGTTTCCGAATTTTTAGCTCAAAGATAAAACCACGTACGTAGAACTTCAAGAAAAAATAACGTTACATTATAAAACGAATCTTTGATGGCTTACAAGTTCGTGTTTATTTGTGTTATTTTGTAATAGAAGAAAAAAATCCAATATGCGTTTATTGTTCGGAATCATTGCGCTTATTTCATTCAGTGAGTATTTATTTACACCTATTTCCACATACTTTAGGTTTTTTTAAATATATAGTTTACCTGGGCGCACGATAGAAACGCGAAAAGTATTATTTTTATAATCGTCACATTCTAATTTACAGTTGACTGCAGAACCCCTCCACAGGAAGATCCTCAGACAACAACTGTGAGAGCCGATTTTCAATAAGTATTTTTATGAGCTTCACAGATGCATTACAAGACTCTAAACTGTACCTCTGCTTATAGAATTATTGTTGTGATCAAAAGTTAAACTCATTAATGTGTTCTATATTCTAATAGGTTATTCCCAAACTAGTGAGAGAAATCTTCAACCGCGTGGGAGCATCTCCGAAACCGTTTGCAAAGTTGAACAAAAATTAAAAATATTTAGACTTGCAATTTCCTTGGAAAAAATTGTAAGTTTTATGAACATTGTATGTATACCAGTGGCATAGCTAAGGAGGAGAAGGGAGGTAGTACGGATCCCCTCGTATGAAGCCGAAAAAAATAAAATTTTCAACAGGTTTAAAACTAGAACCATTTATTCAAACCCTTTTTTTCTCTTACTAAAACGTCGAGAAACGCCCATCTTAAGGGTTAAAAAACACGTATATATTTTTTTTTCATTCTCGCTTCGCTCTGCTTTCATTTGTTTTCAAGACCAAACTCCCGAAAAACTCCCTTTTTTGTGTTGTAAATGCATTATGAAAAAAAAATTTCTTCCAAACGACCTTTCAAAAAAAAATTGGACTAAGCTATGAAAAAATTCCTGACTACGCCACTGATGCACACTATCATATGCGTTCCAATTAAGTACGCGAAATGGCAAATTCGATGAACTGCACAATTAATAGTTTTGAAAATGTTTAGGATGCCCTGGAAGAAGATAAAAAAGCCGTGGAAAGAGATGAGATAGCTGTGAAAAATAATACGAAAAGAATTGAAAGCGAGAAAAATGATTACAGAAGTTTACTCGATTTCGGAGAGTATATCGAGACTTTTTTTGACCATTGTTGACCGAAATGGGCGGGCAACAGAAGAACTAAAAACCATTCCGAAGACAGCTGTAAAATACTTCTACAAAATATAGAAGAATTGAAAATTCTGTTCCTTAAAACTCTTTTGAGGCAGAAACATATTTCAGATGAGAAATTCGTCGAAATGATGCAAAGGATCGAACAGTTTCGGAATGAACAAGCACACGCTATCCCAACCCAAAAAGATAGACATACAATCTACAGGGAGGACTTTTTGCCTTATCAGGTAGAACTTCGTAGGAGTATTATTCAAGTGATGGTTTTCGGTAGTGTCAGCAAGAGTGAAAATGGTGATGCATTAAATTTAACTGCAGAAGTGGTTACGAAGACTGAAGGTATGTTAACAAACTGTTGGTAACCTATACAACTTTATGCAATGCAAAACTCATTTTATTCAGTTTTTACTACGGTACCGCTCAAAATGTCATACTACACCTCAAAAACTGCACGAAAGGAACGAAAAAAAATCTCCCACCAATACGGAATTTCCGTATCAGTTGAATTTGAAATTATGTACATATCATCGATCAAAAATATGGAAAACACGCAATTTTCGAAAAAAAAAATGGAATTGTCATTTTACTACTACGTACACACATGAAAAACGTTAAATTTTGAAAAAAAAAAATAAAGAAGGATCAGGTGCAGTGGCGTCTCGAGGATTTGAAATCAGGAGGAGGGGGTCCCAAAACGCTGATGTTATAGACCATTTTTCGAATTTCTCGGGATAAAATCAGGAGGCGGGTGTGCGCATTTTTTGAGGTCGAAAATCTTAAATGTGTATTCGAATAGACACAAAATAATTCACGAATCCTATGCTGTCAAAAAGTGTTAAAATTTTCCCGATTTGGGACAACAACGTAATCACACTACGAAGTACTTTAAAGTTCAGGAACTGTGAAAATAATTACGAATGAAGCTGGCAAAAAAAAAATCAAGTCGCTTAAAATTTCATTATTCTACCTTTTGAATGTTGAGAAATCACGTTATAGACTGTTTTCGTTGTTTTCAAAAGTTTTTGTATCAAAAGTTAAAAATTTTTTTTGTACATATTTTTTCCGCAGCTGTGACACAGTATTTCGTGATTTTTTCATTTCTTCATACAAAAATCAAATGACTAAAGTTTTACAGCAGTGAAATGATATTTTTACAAATTTTTTTTATTTTGAATTCATGAATGAATAGCAGAGCTGTGCAAGGAAAAATTTTCATTTTTTCATTACGACTGGATAATTTTCAGCCAAGTTTCAGTACTTTTACCATCCGTTGAATACTTCGGTATTGCATGAACAACCTAATTTGCACGTACGCATATCAAATCCAACTCGTAATCTTATAACGTTGAAAATACACGAATATTGTTGTTGAATTAATATTGAAAAATAAGTGATTTTTTGTTTTTTGTTTTTTTTTTTTTTAGATGAACCATCATCATTTAAATTGATAAGCACGCTACAGTATAGAAATTTTGAGACTGAGGAAGACTCGAATCCGTAAGTTTTCTCCGAATATTCGGCTATTGTTAAGTACCCTCTTCCCACAAGCGGTCATAAAAATGAGTTGCCTTCAATGATTGAAAATATATCTTTGTAATTTTAGAGTTTCAAAGAATTCACCAAGACAACTAAAACAAAGCAGTGGGATTTCGATTTAAATGCGCTGGCGTTCTTTTGCCCACGTTGCGTGGCAAAGAAAAGTGAGTTGCAGTGTATTATGAAATACATATGAAAAGGACTTTTCTACATGTACTTCATATTGTGTATGATGTTTTAGGACGATTTACCATTATTGATAGATGATGCCATGGTAATCGAAAATATCACTAAAAGTCGCATTGCGCATGATATTGCTTGCAACATTAAAATCGAAGCAGTTGCAGGCTCGATGGATGAAACTGAAGTGGAGGTATGTATGTTAATACATCATTACATTCATTGCCGTCAGACTATCTCAAAAACCAGAAATTAATATTTCAGATCAAATCTAAAGAGCAAACAAACACTGAGTATTCCGTCCCGTTATCCGAATAACACAAAGACGACTCCTGGTATGAGAATTGTAAACTTTAAAAAACCGGAAACTGCACTGAAAACTTATCAGGATTATGTAAGTATACAGAAATTACTACCCAAACAACAAGATTTTTTATTACGATAAAGCTCACGGTTTACCTACCAAACATTATTTCAGAAAAGTAGATTTACGAAGACGTATGGCGCAAAGATAGCTACGACTACCCAACCAAATTTCAAAGAATTCAATATCCTGACTCCACCATCGCCATCAACACATACGTAGACCATTTCTGCTTCATCCTGAAATTATTAACATTTATTCAGGAAATAAAAAAGGAGCACTCGGAATGTTTTTTCTTGAACAGTGGCAGGTGTACAGGTAGATAATAGCGTAAAAATACCTGAAACCCTCCCCCCCGTGCATATTTAAAACATGAACTAAATTAGTGCACCAAATTTCAACCACCCTAGTTTAATTTGGAGAAGAGTTATGCGAGGAATAAAGTCAAAAAATAAGAAAAACTTGCCAAAAAAACTACATTTTCGGCGTTGTGAGGGTGTGCAATGGGACTGAAAAGTCGAAACTCCTAAAAGGCACATCTATAGTCGCTGATAAATTTACATACCAAATTTCAACTTCCGAGCTCAATTTGGAAGGGAGATAAGAGAGGAACAGTACCTTTTCAAAATCAAAACGAGGGAAATCTCTCACATCTCTCCTCTTAATTGACCTAGGAGGCTGATTTTTGGATACGTTATACAACTTTGGGTCGTCTATTGATTGTCTTAGAAAGTAACATTTTTTACGATTTTAGCCACTCTGCACCCCCTCCCCCGAATTTTGGCACAACTGTATTCAGAGCCGGGATCATTCCCACCACAGAATATCAAATCTGCTACCAATCTAAGCCTATTTCCAAAATTTAATCGATTTTAGTCTACATCTTGCAGCGCAAATAATTTTTATGTCGTTCCGAAGAAAAAAACAATATATATATATACATCTGACGGGGCCAAAAATGGTCGCATTCGTCTTGTAGAACCCCAAAACGAATTTTGTTGATATTCCCTCTTCATCTGTCGAAGGTCGATAGACCATAGTTGCCTACGACATGGAAAATCGAGCTATACTAAAAATCCACAAATCTCAGGACTGACTCGAATTCCTAGTCGAAAACATGTTCAAAAATTTTCGAAATAAAATTCAATTTTTCAACAGCATTAGTTCCTTTCTTCCCGCAAATATTGCATTACACAAATGAAAAGACACAAATATCAGCTACAGGTCTAGGTATTCATCCGCAACGAAATTTCCATCTAGAAATCCAACTAACCTTCACCAGTTGGCAAGGAATGTCGCAGAACAGCCGAATCGAAAATCATCTCGCATTTGAAAAACCACTTTTTTAACCATTAACATATTAATTCCAAATAAATAATACCTCAAGGCAAAGTAACATATTTCGCAAAATTGCGTATTTTTTTTTATTTTTTTGCAGAGAATGTTTTTCATCATTGGCAACCACCTTAAGTTACAGAAATGCTTGTATCATCGACGATAAATTTAAGCTCAATTAGTACTACAAATATACGATACCTATTCGTTTACGTTATATTATGCAATCGTAATCTAACGTGCTATTTACATTATCATATTACCATTTTAGAATAACTTCATTCCGTGATAATTCGATATCAATACTACACAACTTGATAGAATCGAATCATAACACCGCTTTAATAATATTTCCATCTCGTTACAATACGAATACATCGTGTAAGTTTGAAATTTTATTAAGATGAGTTGAATAAGTACAAGAAAATTCGACCAATTCGTATATCATCTATCAGTAATTTTTTAGAAAAACTACTTGCATTGTAAAACATTTTCGTTATCTGTAATTCGAAAAAAAAAAAAAACAAGAAACACGATACGATACGAAGCGAAGCAGCTTAAATGAAAGATAAAAAATTGCACTAATCTTATTGTTTTTCTTTAATTTTAACCGAATTCGACACTATCAAATCGAAGTAATAATTTATATACCCGGAAAATGATACCTATTCCTCCTTTTCCTTCGTTGGACCATATTACGCGATGCTTTCCGCTTTATAATTTATAACAATATTAAGTACTACATATACACTTTGGGTTAATATAATACTAAGTATATATGAAATATGATTCTATAATTAAATAAATACGTAAGAACCATTATCAAGGTTAGATAATACTCGTAACTAATGGAATATATCGATACTAGAGTTTTTCAAGTTATGTACTTCTCTATACTTATACGTAAAAAATAAGTATACAGCCGAAAAGTAAACCATTTCGTTTAATTTTTTTTAATTTCCCACATCAACAACTTGTCGTCGACGATTCGAGCACCATATTAATTTTTGATAACATTCATTACCTACAAGACATTTTTAACATTCTATAGTCATTGCTCATCGACAATTACGTTCACGAAATTTGCAACAATAAGTATATATGTATATGTAGGTAGGTATATGTAGATGTAACGAACGTGATAGATATGTAACGAACGACATCGACGTATCAATTCTGTATAATTAGCGCATTAACATTCGACAATTTACATTTAGATATTTGACGTTATGTAACATTTGATCGGCGTATGAACCGAGAAATTATTCAGCGTACACTCGAGTTAGTTAGCCGGCCAGGAACTGCTTATAAATTGAAATACGTTAATCGGGCAGAGCCAGCGCCATCGTAAATTGTAAATGATTACTCAATAGCACCGATACACGGAGCGGTATATAAATACGGATCGTTAACACAATGTACACCCACGACTTTGATTTTTTCAACCTTCACCTAAATAACCTTTGACGGAATCTAGCTCAATTAAAGAAGTCATCTTTGCCGTACAATATCAACTCATGAATTAGCTCGTTTCGTGGCCCGGGCCTTTTATTTGATTCGTCAAATCAAAAAAATTATTTCTTCAGCCACGGTGCCGCTGGATCAAATGCCACACAGCCGCGCCATATCGCAGATCTCTTTCTTTAAAGATTCAACTTTGAAAATAACGCATTCCACTTCGGGCTGCTCCATAAATACGGTATTGTAACGTGCTTAATGCGGGTATTACGTCGCTTTCAAATACGTACAATACGTACAAGTACATTGTACCTACCAGTGTACGTAGACTATATGTATATCATTGTATCATAAATAGATAAAGATACCAGTAGAGAGCGATATGTTAAGGTCAACAAGGCGTTAGCGAAATTCCATTACGCTAGAAGTGAATATAGATATCATCATCATCATCATTATCGCTGATAACAAA
Organism: Ferrisia virgata; assembly: GCA_900060175.1. Lineage (NCBI taxonomy): Eukaryota > Metazoa > Arthropoda > Insecta > Hemiptera > Pseudococcidae > Ferrisia > Ferrisia virgata. The sequence continues at coordinate 15,675 of FIZR01007366.1, forward strand.
CTCCCTAAACAAAGATTAAGCTTGTATTGTCGTAAATTGCTGATAGAATCAAACGTACTATTGAGAACGATGTTATTGATACTTTATTGTTACGCCAGTTTGTAAATTCAGCGATTAGCATAATTTGTGCAGCACATGGCAACAAAATCAATTGAAAAAACTTTTAACATAAATGATACACATTTACACGTGCATTTTTCAAATATCATAACAGTGACAACATCAACTATCTGCTCAGCTCTACTTACAAAGGAACCTTCTCAACTGTCTGGCTTCGATTTAAACGAAACCAAGCTAGATGGAATAAGGCATGTTCAAAAATCCTCCAAAAATCAAATTTTCAGCAACTGAAGTCCATTTTTGGATTTTTAGCCAATTTTTAAAAACTGTTGCCAACTGTGTAGCTGATAAATACAGCAAAAATATATATATTTCACAAAAAATCATCTATTGAAGTGATAATGGAAAAAATTGGGTTACTACTTAATATTGAGCTCGTAAATCGATCTATCTTTATTTTCCAGACGTTTTAAAAAACTCCAGCAAAAGCGAAATTTTCTCAAGGAATTTTAAAATGCTCTAAAATGGCCGGATATAAACTTCAACAGCTGAAAATTTCATCCCAACCAAATGACACTCATTCTAACAGATTTAGGTAGTTTTACTGAAATTTCTAGCCGGACTGTTGAAAAATTCATTTTTTGTCAATTAGTGGGTATTTTAATATCGTTACAAAAACCCTTTTTTCAACTGTCCGGTTGGAAATTCCAGAAAAACTACCCTAATCTGTTAGAATGGGTGCTATTTAGGCTGGAATAAAATTTTTCAGTCGCTGAAGTTTATATCCGGCCGTACTAGGGTATTTTGGAAATCCTAAAAAAAATGAAACATTTGCTGGAAGCTGCACAACGCTTTTTAAATGCGACAGATCGATTTGGGAGATCAATATCAAGGGCTGTACTAATTTTCGTTGAAAAACGTTCGCGCATTTTCCAATTTATTCTTTATTTTTCAAATTTAAAATGAACACAAAAACTTTTTTTCAACTGTCCAGCAGGAAATTCCAAAGCAAAAAACTACCTTATCTGTTGGAATGGATGCCATTACGCTGGCATAAAATTTTCAGCAGCTGAAGTTCATATTAAGCCGTCCTAGAGCACGTTAAAAACCCTGCATCAGGCCACTTGGCCTGTCTGCTGTGGAGTGGAACTCGCCAAAGATAAGTCTGAGGTGTCGATGAATTTCTTCCTTGGTCTTCCCCTGCTCCATCTACCAACACGTGTGTGTTGGAGGACCTGTTTTGTTGATCTTTTTTCCTCTATCCGTTCTATGTGTTTTCTGCAATTTTTTTTTTGTAAGACTTAATTTTTTTCATGATCGACGTTACTCCAAGTTCCGATGTTATGATCTCAGATCTGACCCTGTCTGATAGGGTTACTCCTGCCATTCCCCTCATGAATTTCATTTCTATCGCTGCAATTCTTCTTTATCCTATCATCGGTACTGATAAAGCAGTACAAAAACATGAAAAAAAGGTAAACTCGAATAAAATGGTTAACGAATGCTTTATTGGTTTGTCGTACTCGTGAAGGTGTGTTATTAAATTCGGCAATTTTATCTCCCCCTATTAAATGCTTTTTTATTTTGGAGCCCTGGTCCCCAAAATGACATTGTAAAACTGTAAGTGAGACATCAAAGGGCTATAAAATTTTATGCTGATTACAAATATTCTACATTAAATATTGACACATTTTTTTAAACTCGTAATTTGTGGGGACCAAGGTGTAAAAAACGGTCATTTTCCAAAGAGCATGATTAGTTTGGGGGGAGGGGGTAGGTTATGAAATTTTTCCAGTTGAATGCATGCAGTAGGAGAAATTCCATTTTTAAGAGATGGCAAAATAAAAAAAAGTTGATAAAAAAAAATTTGAAAAAAATTGAGGGATCCCAATTAATTTACCTGTTTTAGTAAAAAATAGGCAACTTCATATTTTGACCCCAAAAATGCATACGAGTTATGAAAAACGCAAATATTACCTAAGCATAAATCTTCAAGTAAAATGTTGAAAATTAAAAAAAAAAATGTTTTTAGGAGATGAAAAAATATAACATTTATGCATGAAAAAAGCGATTTTGTTTTCTTTAGCCCCATTTTTTCTAAAACTATCCGACCAATTTCTTTTGTTTTTATTTTATATTATTCAGGTAAATTTTCTCTGTGATTTAACAGAAGGATTTGTGGCAATTTTAACTTTTTGCGGTTTTACATCGACCTATTTCATGTAGTACTGTAGTAACTTTGGAATTTTTGAGATGGAGTTGGAATTTCCCCAAAATCTCACATCAAAAGAAAGTTGTGGTGTTCCTGAATAAAACCGTGAAGAAAGTAACTTCGTTGATCAGGTAATTTCTGAGTAATGGGGCACAAAGTAGGAATTCGATTTATCCATGTAAAAATGTTATATTTTCTTCATCTTTTTTTTAATTTCTAAAATTTTACTTCAAGATTTATGCTTAGGTAATATTTGCGTTTTTCATGACCTGTGTTGCATTTTTTGGACCAAAATATCAAGTTGCCTATTTTTCACTAATATAGGTAAATTAATTATATTTTTTTTAATTTTTCCATCTCTTAAAAATGGATTTTCGCCTACTGCATGCATTCAGCTAGAAAATTTTATAATCCACCCTCTCCCTCCCCCGCCTGAACGGCGAACAACCCTCGGGAAGAATTTTAAAACTATCCTGTCCAAGTTAATTTCCAAGGAGGGCCTTCATATAGCCCTGAAAAAGCTCGAAATACAGATAAGTTTATCATCTATTGTGCTAAATTAAATCTTTTCACATGAAGGGTCAGTGGAGAAGTAGGGGGTGAAATTTTTCACCGGTGACTTTTCAAACTTGAGGAACCAACATGCACTAAACTTTTTGAAAATCCTAGCCGGCGGTCGATTCGCCACTGCTAACTGGCGATGGTCCCTGAAAAATAACAGTTTTTTTGACTTTGGGCTCCAAAAATTGGGCGTTTAAAAGAAGTTTTCATATTTTAAGTATAATATTTGTAATCAGCACAAAATTTCAATGCTCTTTGATAGCTCTTTTGCGATTTTATAATAAAGTCACCGAAGGGGCTCCACAAAAAGCATTTAAAAAGGGGAGCTGGAATAGTAGGATTTTTGAATATTTTAGATTTCTTTAATGACGCACCTTCACGAGTACGATGAGCTAAAAAAGCATTCCCTAAGCATTTTGTCCGACTACATTGCTATTTCTACTGCGCTATAAACTTTTTGCTGGAGGGTCCAGAATTTCTGGAAAAACTTGATGTATTGAATCGTGAGTTTCAGGTAAGACCGCAAACAATTTTTCGTTAGATAAATGTTTCAATTCATTCAATTTTCCAAATTTTTAAAATCCTAAAGAAAAAAATTTAGTCACTTCTCCTCTTTAAGGAAGAATTGTAGATCATGGATATGTAACGTTAAAAATATTATGATGACAGTTTACATGGTGTACTCAACAATTTCTTTTCACATCTATCCAACTTGGGCATTTTAACATAAAATGCAGAAATGAAAAACCATTATCATAAATTTTTTAACACTTGACATTTCATAAATAAATAATAAATGAATTTCTTCAATTTTTCAATATTTTTATGGCTTAATTTTTTTTAATTTTTTAATTTTTTTTTGTTCTTCAGTTTTTTAAATTGGACATCGATGTTAACATTTTAACATAAAGTGTAAAAGTCGTTCATAATCATCTTTAATTGTATTTGATCAAAAACTTCAAATCAAAAACGTAACACAAAACCTTACTCAACTTGGACTTTTAACATAAGTTCAAAAATCAGCCGTACTCATTTTTCATCTTAAGTTCTATCGAACTGCCCTACCTTTAAGACAGACATTTTAACATAAAGTACAAAAATCAAAAACGTTACACCAAACCCAACTATCAAAGTATTTCAGTGGTAAATGATGGTAAAAAAGATGTAAACAGAAGCTTTCAAAAAAATCTCACGTAATGCCCGTTCATTTTAAATTGAGCCCTCATAACTACAAATAAAATTATTGCAATCCCATCAGATAGGTAAAAATCTAATATCCAGCAGATTTCTAAAAAATTGGTTGGTTGATAGCATTGGTTTACATTTTTATTCTGATAAATAAGGCTCAATTTAAATTGAACAGACTATAGGAAATATTTTTCATCATGCTGTGTTTGTCCACATAATCCCTCCCCAATTTTTTGGATAAAATCAGACTACAATTGATGAAGGAGGAATTCGAAATTTTCAAATAAACCAACCTTCGAGTTAAACAGCAGTAAGACTACGATCGAGTAATGTTTTTTAAATATCTAATCTCAAAACTTTTGTAATAGGAGAACTTATTTCTCTGCAATGTACTTCAACTTAAATATTAATTTCTCAAAGTTTTCCAACAATCGATTCAATGTTGTAGGACTTTTGAAAGAAAAAAAATGGAGCGATAAAAGAAGTTAAAATTCGACTCGATTATTTGATTTTTATCTTTTCTTTATCTCAATAACCGGAAAATCGGAATAATTTGAAACAGTGTTACGGTTAGTCTAAGCGTAGGCTTCTTTATCAACGTCTGGTCATCGCAGCAGATCAACGACGATGCACATGCCCTTGAATGTACTGATCAAGGCAACGCGTAGGAATGTAAATTGAAATATTGATCTGGAAAGATGAGTAAGTTAATAATGAAAAACTTTAGTAACCGCAGTAATGGTAAAGCACCTTACGAGTGACAACCAGATCTAGGTACATATAATAAGTAGGTACACCGGGTATATTAAGAAATTAACTTTATGACAACTTAACGATACAAGTAATCAGCTGGTAACGAATTTTAAATTAAAAAAACTCTAATCGAGAGTTTGATAAATGTATACCGACATGTTTCGACAGTACGCTAATCGATGATAAGTAACCGTTGTTAGATTGCAAGTTCAAACTATTTAAATATTATTCCCTCCACATTTTCGTTACAAATGTAAATGGCCATTTCTACAAATGCATTCAATATTCACTCAGAATTTTTAAACCAAAGAAGACGAATTCTAGATCAAACAACCTTGAAAAGAAATTGTGTGTTGAATTTTGAATGAAATAAATAAACTATTCCAAAAAATATTACTTCACAATTAGGTTTCTCTAAGTAAACAGAAATACACTTGTTACATGATTCATTACGAATGACATGTACTAAATACATATCTGAGTTTATAGAAAGAATTCTATATGCCCTATTTATTATTATATTGATAACATTACAGAAAGCATTTCCAACACATATTTTATTCGAAAGAAGAAGTTATTTGGGTGAAAATCAATAAAGTATACGCAACACTGATTCAAACCAACATTTTTATAACCTTATAAAATTTGCGCACATTTTCACAAAAAATTAAAACTCCGAATGAATAACTCATCATCAAATTATTATATCATACTATTTGAAGAATTTCATGAATTACCTATAGAACAGAGCAGAGACCTCATTTTAATTGCCATAATTAGAAAAACGACAAGCCCATCGACGTCTCAATACAATGAATGAATTGATAAATTTCTCTTTTACAACAATAGAATTTTTCAATAGGGATCAGATATATACTGGAACGTTAAAAAATAAAATAATAAACCAGCAGTGTAAAGGTCAGAATGGCCACAACGAGGTGACTAATCATTTTTAAAGAGACGTATTAAAATCAACAAGTTGAACAGGTAAACAAAAGTCTGAATTATGCGGCCGGACGAGGAGTCCAACAGTGCAACTTTCAAATTCTGGAACTTTTTTGTTTATGAAAGGCTATCTCGAGCTTACATTCTGTAGGACATGATTCATTTGCCATGCTTGAGAATTGAGAAAATTATGTTTTTTTTGTTGTTAAATTGATTTTTGTTTAATTTGTTTCACATTAAAAATTGCCTACTGTATGTAACAATATTATTATCCCAATGTTGAGCAAATACATAGATAAACAATACTCATACTTATTCCATAAATCTATGCATTCAATTTAAAAAATATCCTCGACTTTGCAATGCATCCCAACTGATTGATTATAATGTTTTAGGTGAAATTTTTACCATTATTTAAAATGTAAACTCTCGGAATCCACATTCATCTCTGGATTAAGACGATCTTGCATTTCAAGAAGGCATAAATTGCAGAACTAGCCGTTGTTTTCGAACTACATATACTTTTTAAGACTAAACATAAATTGTCAATTCACACGAAAGGTATTATCAACTTTCAACATACCTGGAGGATTCGTGCATTGTAATCTATCTTCGCATACAATTGATTTAGAATTAACATATCCTTCTCGGTGCAACTTAACTTTATCCAACTCTTTCACAAAACGGCACTTGTCGCGATTTTTTGAGTAGGCATTTTTAAAACATTTCGCGCACTGATAACACAATGCCCATGCATGCTCTTCGTTAATGGGCGCATTAAAAGAAATTAAAATATCTGATAAAGCTACACAATCTTCTTCGTCCAACTTGCATTTTACCGGTTTTGGATCCGCGCTATTTTTTGCCGACATTTCAACGAATCACTTTAAGCATTTATAACATCAAATAATAATAAAACAGACGGAAAATACACCCATGGTACAAGTACGATCATCGCACAAAACGTGACTAACCTTCGCACTCAAACTGTTTGGATGTTTTGAATCCAACGACCGTTGCTACAAGCCTGTCTTTAACACAGTGTTACCAGGTTGCGAGGCACGTATAAGTAATTCAATTATGAACTTACGAAGATGCGACGAAGATGACGTTTTTCAATTTTTATTTTTTCTAATGTAGGCTACGTTTGGGCTTCAGCGCACGAATTTTTTCAAAATAAAAATTTTCATAAGAATTTTATTTATATTATTGAAATATTCTATTTTCTGGTAACATTGATAAATGAAACATTTTTAATAAAAAAATATATTAAAATAAATTATAAAAAATTATTTTTTTTTACAAATTATAAAATCTGTACTTAACTTGGTGTATCGTTATAGTAATTGTGTAAATGTAGCAGTAGTTATATATATATTTTTTTAAAGTAAGAGTGGCTGGGGGAGGGAGGATGAATTGAAAATTTTTCTGAATTTATTCCGAAAAATAGAAAAATGTATGGGTACCTAGACTTACTTCTATTCACAAAATACCAACGCAAGTCGGCATTTAAAAAATATATATTGGAGCGTGTACCTATCTATATGAATTTTAAATGTTAATTTTTGCTATTCATAAATCAGAAAAATTAACACGTATATTGGAAAAATGACTTTGAAACGGGTTGTAGCCTATTAAAATATAGATACGGTAATTTGTCAGTAGTTGATGATTTGCCTTTCGAGTCAATTTGTAAGATTGCGATAAGTTTGATCTTCAATCAAAAATGTCAATGGTAATTAATATGCATTATGTCTAACGCATTCAATTTCTCAGTAAAACAACAGCATTTTTGAATACAGTCGCAAACACTAATTTTTTTATAATCGCCTTTTAAAACAAAAATTCTGAATTTGAAAATTTTATAAAAATAATACAGAAGTGGTTTTCATGCCAAAATGACAGGTTTATGCATTAGTAAATCCATAGAACAATTTTTGAATCTTCACGTCCAACTGAGAGATAAAGAAGTCAGTAATACTAATGTATGTTTTTTCCAGAATTTCAAAAATATTTAAAATTTTTCACTCACTTCTCAAGTACTCACAAGTGGGGAATAAATTCACACCCTTCCCACATTTACACCGCTGACTAGAATATGTTCACCTCAATTTCACTCGTGTTGTTACCCTATAAGTTATGTGGTAAATGTGAATGTAAGCAATTTGCGCACTGCATAGTGTAGCTAGAAAAGCGCATAGTTGTTAATCATATTGAATAATCCTGAATCACCTCAAAATAATGCAGCATATTTTTCATTTTAATTTGATTTGATGTTTTTTACTCTTTCAATATAAAATAAAGAACACGCCGTGTAGTAGTGCAACTTCTGTTGCGCAATAAGTTGCCTACATTGTTCCTTAAACTTGAGTGTTATTTTGTTATGCGCCATTAGGTTACCTATGCGAAACAAGTATAAAATATAAAATTTACGCATCTTCATTGAAGTATTTCTTTTCAAAATATATTTTGCATATATTTTCTGGGGCGATCATAAAACCAAATTTCGAACTTGGCGGATGAAAAAATATCTGTTTCAGAATTGAATAATTAATAAACGTTACATATCTGGATACCTAATTATTAAAATAGAAATAACACATAAAACGTCGTAAGAAAGTTACTAACATCATGATACGTATAAATTTATTACATTACATGATTTTACAGTTTGAAAAGATCACAAATTCTCAAATTTATTCATGTTCAGCATGATAAGAGTGTCAGCCAGAAACCCAGAATGTGAAAATAGTGAAAAAAACACAAATTATAATGGCTCGACATTTTCGACTCTGATAAGTAAGTAAGAATTATAATTGCATCCTTGTGAAAAACTGAAAAAGACCGCTGATAAAGTTGTATTTTGTGCTTTGTAAATAACGTAGTTATAATGTTATATAATGTTGTAAGTAAGGCAGACGAATTTTTTTCAATATTAAAACATCATAGTGCTAAGTATAAAAATGCTGGGCCAAGAAGTAAAATGATAAATTGTAATATCCAAATAATCAAACTTTCTTTTAATTTAAAAAAAATGTCGTATGTTAATGAAATAGTTAATTTCTTTGTGTACTTTATGTTCACAGATTTACAATTCGTGATCAATAAAATATTCCTACATTTTGTACCTATTTATCCCTACAACATGAAAATATTGTTAGTATTTTAATCACTGAATTAGCCCACTTTGTATAATTATTGATTGTATTTGTAACTTCTACATGAGTGTATCAGCCTTATCATGGTCTTGGTAAAAGTTTGTAGTTAGAAACAGAAATAGATAATTAATTAATTTAAAATGAAAATCCTTTTTAAGAATACTTTGTAAAGAACTAAAGATTTGGACTCTCAAAAAGTTGGAATGTTATAATATTTTATTATTTTTTCTTTTCCATAAAAAAAAAGAAAAAATGATTGATAGCTTTTTGATAATACTTTGTAAAGAACTAAAGATTTAACATTACAATATTTTATTTTATTTTTCCATAAAAAAAAAGAAAAAATTGATTGGTAGGTTTGCGTTTGCCTAGGTGAAATCAGTTGTAAAAACTAATACTAGAGTGCGGTATCGTACGGTGTGAAAATTAAAAGTCATCTGATTGGCTTGTGATAAGGAATGGAAATGTAAACAAAATATTTAAAAAATTAAATTCATTTTTAAAATAAATTAAATTTTTTTGCTCTGCGAAAATTTTTAATATTTTATTGAATCGTTGTGGAGTGAACGTATGAGTCTTGCTGCGCAGTTTAAACACCTTTATAAACTCGTTTCCAAGGTAATTATGTATGTTCAACAAGTGTATTAGGTAGTTGATATAATTTAATTACGATTGCACCGCATATTAATCGCCTATGCGATCATCTCGACAGGAATGGCTTTTTGGCTATGATTGAACTTCAGACACGAAAGTGATATTGGTTCTTATTGAATTCAATCTGTTGTAGGAAGTGTACCATATTTTATTCCTCATCATAAAAATGCAAGTATATAAATGAACTCACTTTATTAAAACAATACACTCTTACACTCTTTTTTTTGTGAACAATAATTCAACATAAATACCGAACAGTAAAAAATTGTGTTATAAATAATGCATTAAATTAACTTACAATTGATTTATTCTAAATTATGAGAGACATTACGATGAGCATATTGACAACAGTTACTAAAAAACAATTTTCGATCAACATTTTTTTACATTTAGATGAAAAAAAATTGACCATATCGTTTAACCATTCGCAAAGCCAGTCATGAATTTTGGAATAAATATTACGCTTTTTATCATTCTTGAAAATTTTCTCTTTAATATTCAGCGAAGCTTTACATTTATACACAAAAGTTAAAAATACTATCTTCGTTTCAGATAGGAAACATTTTTTTTGGTAGAAAAGGTCATTCTTTAAAAGCGTGTAAATTTCGTCCGTTTGGAATTTCAAATAATTGGTAAAGAAAACATTTACATTTTTCGCTATTAAATTTATAACATCAAGAACTTCGTTCAAACGATTCACGAAAGCAATTTTACAACGAACTGGAGATTTTACGTTGGATAAACTGATAATGTTGTCGATTTTATCGGACAAATCATCTTTGGAAATTTTCCCACCAACAGATGCATTGAATACTTCTGCAATTTTCTCGTAGAGCGGATCGTGGAGATATAAATCTTGATCTTTGACGTCACTTGTGTAGATTTCAGCCGATGCCAAATCGAAACTAGTTAGTTTACGAATGTGAATCTCTTTAGGATTACTATAATCTGGATTTAATACATCACAAACTTGATTTATTTTATGGTACAAAGAATTATACCCAGAAGATAACTCTCCAATATCAGAAAACATTATTGCATCCGCAAGTTCCCGTAGCTTGTAGTATAAATCTTGACCGTTCACTAAGATGTATTCATCAGGATTATCCAATTCATCTATGAGTTGTAGTATGTAAATTAATTCGAAGTTTTTCTTTATTCCATGTGCATCAAGATTCAGATGTGATTCCGGTTCCAATTTAGATCGTATATTATTTGTTAATAAATTCGCCACCTCGATACATTTTTGTTGAACTTCCGACATTTTCAAAATTACGTTCTTGTGATTTTTTTTCTTTCGAATACACTTCACTACGATTCACTGCACTTTAATAATAAAAAATACGTAGAACTTGTGTTATGAATTTTTTACACAATCACATTTTTTTCTTAAATACTGATCTTATTCACAAAAAGTCAAGTTACCACTCTTCGAATTATTGTTCAAGTGACAAATACTTGTTGAGATTAAAGTTCAACTCGTAAATGTTGATAAAGAAGCTGACAAACAATTGAATCTTGATAAGTAACATGAAGACGCGAATAAACAATGTGTTGAAGTCAAACAAGGTAAAACTTCGCGTACTTATGTTTTAACGTTATACTGCTGCAGAAAGCAAAGAAAGTAATTCAACGTCCAAATAAGTGCATCCAATAATACATACACGATTTATAAATGGGTAAAATTTATGTGGAAGTGTTACTCCTTTCAAAAATGATATCAATGATGCAAGAGTTCCAAATTCTTCGCAATATTTCGTGTAGGATTTTATCGACTCAACGCGTTCAAATATGAAAGAGATCGAAGCTTTTCAATTGAAAAGTAAAATATCTGACGAAATCACAGTGTATCCCACATGAATCTTAACGTTTTTATGAAATCGTCACATTTTGTAAAAATCATCACAAAAGAACACAACTGAATTGTGATTTGGGCTTTGAAATTTTGAATGATAGTATGTTACGAGGTTTAAATTACTTTGATTGTTTCAGAAATGACTAAATAACTGAAAGAAACTACAATTAGAATATAAAACATTTCGTTATTTTGAAAAACTAAGCATCTAGATACGCACTCCACGAAATTTTACTCGAATAAAATTTTCATATATTAAGTACATACATTTACAAAACAAAGTGATGCTTTATAAATAATTAAGCGTAAAAATTTTGCATCTGATATGATAAAACTATTTTATAATCACATTTTCATTTTAACAACAAATAATACAAGATTGTAATAAAAGCATTCGTAATCTTTTGAGCAATCATTACATTAGAAAAAATAATTATTCTATTTAATTTCATGATAAATTAGGCTATCATCATTCATCAGTTTCACTGGTTTCACCATCTTCTTTCCTATTATATCCCAAGCTTTTCATTTCTGAAATACAAAATATCCCAATAATTTTCAAGCGCCTATTTTTGCACGCATACATACGACGTTTATATTATGATGATTCGAACAGATTATTCAGTATTTATGCATAAAAATTTACCTTTGACAATTTGCGGGTTGCTAGAAAGATTTTTGAACCATTCACGGTACGGATAATCTGGTCTTATTCCACCGTATCGTTTTGGAAGATATTTTGGTTCGATAAAGTTATGCAATGATTCAACGTCATTACCGTGGTTATGAATCTGTAACCGTGAACATTGCGTTGATTATTTAAAACAAAAAATAAACATTTTTTAGTCAAGTACCTATTAAATTATTTTACCAGATTAAACATTATAATTTAACATAGCTACACGATACATTTTCTAGGATTAACTCAACTACAAAGCTAATTTTTTTGACCAGTTGGAAGCAATAAACGCAAGGGGAAAAATTTCAACTTACTAAATCGTAATATCTTGCGTTTAAAAACTGCTTAAATACCGCAAATACCATATCAAATACCCATGTACTGTTGATTATATGAATTGCAGTAGTTTTCATTGGGAAACTAACCTATGAAATAGAAATTAATGAATTAATAAAACTCATACAAGGCCTACAAAGCTAAAAAAAATAATTCACTTATCTAGTAATTAAACATAAATAGCCTTTTCGAGTACTAACAGTCATAACGATGAAAAGGAAACCATTTTATTTAAAAGAAATTAGACAAATAGTTGAAACTTTCAATTCATAAATCATAAAAAAGTGTATAATATAGTACTTCATTTCCTTATTACAGACTTGCGAGATTTGAAATGAATATACAAATTCTTTCAAACTTACAAAATTATCGTGTTTTGCTTTTTCTACTTGCAGGCTGATGTTTTTAAACGACATATTCCTTGTAAGTTGAGTATATTACATTACAAACGAAACATGTTTAGTTGCATTTTAAAACTATAGCAACGTTTACAATGTGAACTCTGAGTTGATTAAACATGTAAAAACGTTTCGTAAAATAAAATATCTATATTTAAAAACAATTACGGTGTCAGAAGTTTATATATGCGGATATAACTCTGTCAATTGCGCAACTTAGTCTGTTTTTTGTGTAATTTACGATCATTGCTCAGTACAAGATTTCGGATAAGGCAACTTACTCCCATTAAATCCAGAACTTTCGAAGCAACTGATGGTGTGACATGCCAGGCTTGCTGAAGTGAGAAATTTTCAAGATCAAAGATCACCAAACCACCAAGAATTTGTGCTCTTGGTTCTAAGGCTCCAAGTTCCAAAACAGCCAAAGCTGCTTTGAAAATTTCATCCATATCGAAATCACTAGGATTCCAATTACCTGCAAAATTTTATGATTTTTTTTTTATTAATATCACATGTCTATACACAATGCGTTTCAGTTAAAAAAAATACTTTTGAGCTAGAAAATATACGTCACCTAATCTAAAAATCATAATTCTTCTTCCATTTTGATCTCTATAAGGTAATACACTTAATATATCAGCATCTCCGATGAAACCCAAATCTAAAGGATTCACGTCTTTGTAATATTCTGGATTATTTTCTCGGAAATTGTGATAATTGACGAACTGTAAATAAATAAAATAAGAATCCCAGTAGATATTATTCGAAAAGCGAAAAACAATCATTAAAAGATATGCTATACGAAGATTATAAAACGACACAAAGAATCGCATGTTGATAAATGGAGCATGAATTCCATTGCTTATTTTTAAACAGATAATTCGAGTAAGTGAAGTCATCTTCATTAGTTATAAAAAGGCGAAATAAATAAGGTTGAAAAGTATTTCATAATAAAATACCTGTCCACATTTTTTGTGCATAATTAAAACGAATCATGTGCTATCTAATTATAACTTGAAAGACAGACAATAGAGATTATGATTTGTTTTTAGATTCTAGCGATAATGAATTTTTATATTCTTGTTTGTTCACAGCAGAATATTAGATGATGTCTACGAACTACCTGTACTGAAATTTTTAAAAATGTATAATATATTCTAAGAATGTGTCTCAAAATATTTTTTTAAAAATCAAAACACATTTGAGTTAATGTGTTTTCTCATCTTCCATCACTATATTTTGATATGAGAACTTACTTAATAAAACAGCAACATGTTTTACTTTATAATTCATAATTTTGATACTCAAAATGAAAATTTCTCCGGATGAATTCGTTCAAATATCGTAAAATTTATTGATTTCAGTGTAAAACAAAGCATCAATTAATTGACCATGAAGAAATGGTCATGAACCACCTTAACTACACAGATGAGTATCTAGTTAAGTAAATACAGGAGTATGTTGCATGGTGGGTAAGCCTCCTTGAACAATGTGAACTTGAGTAAGGAAAATCGTTCTCACGCATAATAGTTTTACTCACACGTTGTACTAAACACCAGTAAAAATGTTATTTAGAAAATTGAATAATGTAATTTTTTTTCTATAAATCCCACTGAAACACGTTACCGTTCTTGTTTGAGAAGAATTCCACAATTTTATCACTTATACCTGCAGATAATGAACTATATATTTCTTGCATATAGTGTCGAAGGCTAGTTAAAAAAATTACACTGCGTATCTAATACACGTTCTGTCTGTATGATTATAAATACTTTCTCTATTTGCGGTATTTATGTAATAATGAGGAAAAAAAGTGCTACGATTGAGTAAAATTCAGCGATGCTGCAATTTCGTATAATTTTACTAAAATGATTTATCAATTCATTTAGATGAATTTTGTAATGAATTAATCGATAAGGATGTTTCGAATGAATGGAGAATAATGTCAAAAATACAAATACACGTGTTATTTAATGCATTGATACGAAATAGATCATACATCTAATGCTCATTTATTGAAATTTTAACTCGAATACTTACTAATCGAAATGCCGACTCGACTCTGTAATTTCTAGCTCTTAAAAAACGAAGAAGAAACTCATCGTCCATTCTGTGTGGCGTTATATCTGCTTTTTCTATGAACAAGAAATGTACAAATATTTCAGTTCGGTGGGTAGGTGTGTTTGCTTAACAACACAAAGTTAATGTGTACTTATAACCTTAGGCCAAGAAAAACCAATTTTAGAGTGATCATTTTAAAAACATGCATAAAGGTGTTGAGTTTAGATGTACCGAGAAATTTTCAAGGTCTTTTTAACTCTTGAAATTGAAATAAGTAGATATGGATAATAAAAAAAATAAGTATTAAATTCGACTCATAATCCATCCGCTAAAACATGATTGTGATAGTGATTTGTGCATCGTATTATCGAAAGAAAAAATAATTTTACTCGAAACTGTCGGAAACGCAAACTGTAACTCTTCTACGCTCTGATTGAAAAACTACCCACCTATTTATGCATTGTTTTACTTGTATAACTGCATGTGCTAATGGTAGCTTTTAACCCATTACATATTATCAAAAAAACATTTTGTAGAATTATATTTCTCATGTAAATGCATTATAGCGTATAAATTAGCAAAATGTTATTTTACTCAACGTGAACCTATGCGTTTTTTTTTTTCTAAACATGAATATCTTCCTACCTGTTATATTTACACAAAAGTAAAATAGCTTCCGTATAACAGTGTCAACCATTATGAAATGACATCTTTTTGAGCGAATGTAAACTCCTAACTAGTAATTTAGCGCGGGAGAAGGGGGAAAAGACTAATTGGACATTGGGTTATCAACCCATAAACAGGGTCTCAGTAAGGGAAGGAAGAATAACAAAGAATCGAGAACCAAAAATGTAAAGAATGTGCAATTTTAACGAAAAAACAAACAACGAAGTTGAGTAATTGAAGAACAAGAACAAAAGCGAGAACAATAACAGCAATTTTACCATTTTTGAAGAACAAAAAACAAACCTGAAAATTCATTTGAAAGAACAAGAACAAGAATGAGAACGATTATTTTTTGTACTTTTTTTCTTTTTTTCTTTTTTAATTTTGGCAGATATTTCCTCGATTTGTTGCAATCTAAGAGTATTTTAGTGATTTTTTTCGAGGTTTTACTCCCCTTTTCATTAATTTTTTTTCTGAGTTGACAGCTTGTAGACAAACGTTTCATTCCTTTTTCAATTTATTCATCAGATTTTACCCTTTAGGTAAGTAGATTAAAGAAGACTGTATCAATGCGCAATCAATTTTTCAATGTCAAAGAGATTAAATATCCCAGGTCTCTGAGCTCTTAATTGCTGTTAGAGGTTGGTCATAGAGTTGGATGAACTTACCAGGACACTGGGGAAATTCCGATGGGCTGGCTCAGTTTTGTGGCCGTGAGGCCACTCGAAAAATATTTTGACGCGGTTTTTTATCCGTTTGAATCGAAATTTTCTCAAATTTAGTGATTAAAATAGTATAAATGGTCGTTAAATTTCAAAATTTTCGCACCCTCGCCTCGCTCGGGCACCGTTTTGTACAAACTACTAAGATTAGATTTGTGACCGTTCAGTTGAAATTTGCATGGATCGTTCTAAAGAGTTCGTACAACCCTAGTTGGTCATCCTCCTTACTTCAAAATTCAACTTTCGTTAATTTTGAAAAAAGTTGTTTTTTTACCTCGAAGCTAAACTTAATACCTACATTTGAGCAATTTCAGTAATTCATGTTTTTCCGGGCGCGGAAAAAATAACGATATGATAGCATTTAATAGCATGCAGGTTTTCTTTCGAATAAAGTATCTAAAAAGTGAAAATTAAAATCCCTTACAATCATTACTGGATATAGCACTTGTTGATAACATACATGATAAGTGGTCAATGTAAAGAACCTTTGGGAAACATTTCATGATTCATAAAATAATTGGCTGCTTATAGTATTTCGAGGTACCCGGAAATGGTATGCAAAAGTAGGTACTTACAAAAAATGTCACATTTATTACAAACATCTGTGTTAGGTATCTATTTGAATTTGAGTATTAGTTTTTTTACTTTATATTAAATTAACTATTTAGATTCCGGAATAGAGCGAGTGAAAATGTACATGTTTTTAAAATAACCGTTTTTGTACAAAATTTATACCAAATATCAATAGGTATTTTGAAATTTATACTTAAATGGAAAAATTCATTTTTAAGTTTTTTTCAAATGTTTAAAAAAGCAGTAGGTGCAGAAAATCTGAAACGAAAATATGTTCTTTGTTTTCAGTTCATACAAAGTAGGTACCTAACCTACCTATCTGCGTACACATTTTAAAGGAAATGTGTTCATACATTTTTGTTCATTGTGTTTGTTTTCCAACGAAACCGTCATCAGCAAAAAAAAAAAACAAACATGAAAACAGAATAATTTACTTCATCCTGCCGCAAAAAACATACTTCGCTTGCATCGTTACCTCAAACTATTGAGCGATAGGTAAAGGTGTCTACGACGTTTTAAAATCTATAAATCGACTAGATAAAAGTATATTATCTTTTTGACGTCAATCGCTGCTACTCCATCCAATATCGTTGAAATTTAATCATGATGAGAAACATAAAAGAAAACACGCGTGTTCGCGGTTTAAAAAAAATTGATCTATTTGAACAATGGGTTTAGCAGCAGTTCCGTGTTAACCTTGAGCAGCAGGGGAAAAAAAATCAAGGTTCCAAGTCTGAACTGTAATTGGAAGTTCGTTATACATTGCTTACCTTTAATCGTCATTACTGAACCTATGGTTATTTATTATCCATTAAGTATATGTACTCGAATACGTACTATAATAATCATAACTGGAGAGGTACCTACATAATATGCAACGATAAGGAAAAGGTTTAACGATGTCATTACAAAGTCAATTTTCCTGAATTAAACGTAGATTAGTATCAACAAAACAAAGCGGAATTTTTGACGAATGCATTAACTCCAGGTATAGTAAAGTGAGCAAACAGTACAAATACGAATAGGATGTGTACTTAGGGTTTTCTTTCCTCCCGCCATGAATAAAAAAACTAGTATGTCTTTCATTACGCATCATTTAGATGTACAGTGAGGCATGAAAATTGATATATTCTAATCGAATATTGCGGCATAAGTTGGACGCTATCTGAACCCGACATCTGTTATTTTGATTATTCGAATGAATCTCGTTTGAAATAAGTCAAAAACAAATTTAGTCTATGAACTTCGAACCCAAATTGAGAAATATATATCTACGTATTATTATATGATGCGTTTTTAGTTCCGAATATTACGCTATAATGAATATTTACACCGTTGTTTATTTTTCTAGGAAAAAAAAACTTACCATAAATCATATCTTGTAATTCTGAAATAGTTCTAGTTTTTATTTCATCTGTTTCTCCCAATTCTGTCCTTGCATATTCCTCAACTTCGGGTGGAATACTCACTAAATCTAAATCTGCAATAACATCGTCCAAATCTCCAATTTCTTCTTCGTTATCCGAATAATTAGGCATTTTGATTTCTGCGATTAGAAAAAAAAAAAAGAATTTTTCATTAATACCGAAACCTTGTTCGTTAAAAATCTCGACCTTATAATGATATAAATAAATCTATAAAGTACATTGAATCCACTGTGACCTTAATTATTACTTCCGCAATAATCTTTTTAAAATATATTAGGTATACTAATATGCCAAAATACAAATTTTTCTCGCATACTGAATTCTGTGAAAACCGGTTAAAAAAATACTACGACACTGACGTTGGAAGAATTCGCTGAGATGACGTTCACGACATTGGCAATTCCGATTTCGGACTTGCACTAATGAGTCATACCTTCCTCGAGCAAATTTTTCTTTTTCGGCGCAAATACCCAATAAACTTGAGATAGTAATGTGATTCACGGTTAATGGATTAAGTTACGGATTTTAGGATGATTCGTTAAAATGCGCAAAATATGGTGGTTGAGTACCGCATAAGTATTTTTTATTGAATCGTGGTTTAATCAAATGATATAAACGATATCAAAATTTATTTGCAAGCAAGGTCGCAAGTGAGAAAAAAAACATCATGAACTGGTTTCATCCACAGAACAATTCTGGGATTATTCCGGTTAGTAATCGGTTTATATTGTTTGCCGGCCACTTATTTCCTTTTATGAAAGATGGAAAAAAAGTACAAGGTGCGAAGACGTACACGAACTGGTTTTCTTTGCAATTGTAATTGATAGTTTTAAATGAGATGTATTTTTTTTTTCTTTTTTGAAATTAGCGATGTTTTGCTCGTTCCAAGAATGGAAGTTTGTCTTTGAAGAAGTTGTTATGTGGGTGTAATTTTGCAGAGAAAAACTTGCACATAATATTATTTGTTATCTACTATCGAAAAATTTCGAGTTTTTTTTTTTTTTTAAGATAAAATTATTTACTTACAAGTTTCATTTTTTTTACCTAATTATTACGCGAGGTTGATAAATACTTCAATTCAGTTTGAAAATTAAATTTAAAAAATACATAAATAAGTCGTAACTCAGGCATATATTTTGAAAAAATTTCCGAAGAACTCATTTAAAAATTTATCACTAGTTATCAACAAAACGATTACCTGTGAAGATTCTGTAATTTATTAGACATATTTTTTTTTTGTTTATCCATTTATTTATTGCAACTAGCTACATTTATTTTATGGATTACAAAACGTAGATTTCTACCAGCAATTATCTAATTTTGAAACTTAATATTGAGACAAACATTAAAATTATTATTTTTTTTTTTATTTAAAATTTATTTATTGAAACACGTCAATATTTACCACGTAAACGAATGAAACAGATCAAAGATAGAATTTATTTCGACTATATCGAGCCCGTAGTTGATAAGTGGTTATAAGTATGCAAAATCATGGTTATACTTTACAAAGAATTTTAATTATGAGGTAGAAAAAGGAAACGTTTTTTTTTGCTTCGTAAAATTTTAAAAATTGAAAAAAAGTAACGTATGCACGAGTAAAATCATAAATTATTACGAGCGTGTTAAGAATTAAACATGCGGAATACGTTTGATGGATTCAAAAAATATTTTATAAATTACAACGTTGAAATTCTTCAAGTTACACATGGATTTCGAATGCATTTTTTTTTTCAAACCGCGAATATGTAGTTTTAATTGCATAACTGCGTTGCTAAAAAATAAGTTAGTAAATGTACGAGTTTCTGGTTCTAAAAAAAAATCCAGCTGACATTGGAATGAAAGATAATAGAGTACTAAGTATATATGTATAACAACTTTCAAGTATTATTTTTACTCCTTTCAATTTATAAGAATTTTTTAATTCAAAAGTTTATCATATCTACGTAAATCTAAACACAGTTCAAAGTTAGTAATGAAAAAGTATCTAATTCTAATGGTAGCTACTGGTTGGAGTTACTGTTTACCTCAGAGTACGAGCACCTTTTCCTCGCTTATTATTAAACATTAACAACTTTTCACAAGTTGATTAAAAAATTTTTTTAATTTTGTTGAATTTAAAAATTGAAAAAAAAATTGAAAAAAATCACGACCTCTATCTGCCAATTAATGAATAATCAAATCTGAAGTACACAATATTACACTCAACGGTGGTGCTTTTTTTGGGGATAAAAATGAACTACTTTCAAGTTCTAACGAAGTTCTCACATATTATTCATTGTAATCATAGCTGTATAATGCTCGTTAATTTTTTCAACCGGGTCAAGCAGCTTCAAAGCTGATAAAAATATATTCTTAAATATATTGCAAACCTATTAATTTTGCAGCCGAAATTCAAGCGGATATAAGCGAATTATCATTAGATCGTTATCCATTTTAATAAATTTAGATTTACTTATTAGACAATGAATTTTGTAATACGTAGGTCTATTTTTCAATGTGCAGAATAATTTGAAATTTCATACGCCTAATACTTTGAAATTGCCTCGCAAACAATACACGTTAATGCAGATATGCTTTCAAATTTCACGTAATTATCAGTAATTTTTAATACAATTAAGTATTAAAAAAAAAAAAACCGGTTCGTATTTGTAACGGTATGAAAACCACAAAATCGTACAAGAACGTGAAAAAATATTCATTGTGAGTGTAATATTTGTGGCAACATCACACCGTGTATATGTAATTGAGTGTCATTACCACAGAGGTTAATACCTTTGAAAAATCGAAAACCTATATTATATCTACCATGCATTGCTTTGGAGCGAATGATGATGGCATAAATTCAGGCTCGCATATAGTGGTCAAGCAAGCATTGTTTTTGGTAATTTCAAAAATTAATCGTTGTTCGCCAATAAAAAAGAGTGCTTTTTTTTGAAATAAATAATTTAATTTCATTTATTATAAATTGGTCGTATGACTTATTACGAAACAGATGTAAACTGTAGCACTTCGAAGAACGAAGATTTTCTGAATATATGTCGGGGAAGCAAATGAGTTGATGAACATTGAAATTCATCTGTTTATGATCAGCGATCACATCAATTTTTGTCAAATTATGAAACCAAATTTTAAAAAAAGTGTTTCACTCGCATGATTCATAGAGATTGAAATATATGTGTAGTTCACTAACCTTTGGCAACCTTACTTGTACATATATATCTAAACTTGAGTACATGAATGTTATCTTCATGAAATTACGCTAAATTATAATCTTACATCTTTAAAATAATATGAGTAATTTCTGTCATCGAAATATTGTTGACCGTACCTACAATAGAAAAAAATCATAATAAATCTCAACGATTCGCATAACCACGTTTTAAAATCTGGTTAAATTAATTTTCATATTGGGGCGCACGTTATTTTTAAAGCTACAAAAACTTGTTATCAACCTGTATGTCGGCAATAAAATGTTTATTTTGACCAGTATCTGAACGAATGCAAGTTCTTAGGTTATTATAAGTTTAGTACGAATTCAGTTTTTCAAACGGCATTGGTGTGTGCATTAATAAATGTGCAGAAATAAGATGCTGAAATGGGTAAATAGTATGTTTTATGATCGAGGTGCCACGTAATATTATGCACAGGTACAGATTACATAAATACAATATTCGGAGATGTAGCTGTAGTAGGTATAGTCACCAATGCACGATAATACAGTTCCAAATGATGTCTACTTTCATTCCCTATCTATCGTCGAAACCAATTTTTCTCAATTTTCAATAGACATATAGGTAGATACCAGCAAGCCTGATAAAATTTCACGCTAATTAGTTGAATAATAATTGATTCTTGTAGGGAGGTCTACGTACTTCTACTTAGTAGTAGGCACCTTACCGAAACACAAGTAGATAAATATTGCACAGGTATATTTGACAACAATGTTGGCTACTTGATGACCTATGCCGATGAACTTGGGCTCGATTCTCTTAAACAGCGTAACATTTAATTTGGTCATAGACACGGCTTTAATTTTGGACATTATCTATATTTAACGCGTACCATACATTTCAATCCAATTATACCGGCCGAATCAGCCCGAGCTGAAGATGTCGTAATTTTACATAGCGGTAGCTAACAGAGTACCTATTTATTTCTTCGGTTTAGCGTTTGGTACGAATATATGTATATTTTTTCAAATTAACTACGCGCTGGTATTTTCTTTCATTAATTCTAGAGAAGATTCTTGCGCAGATTTAGTACACCTAGGTCTCATTTTCTTCAATACAAATGACTACATTGCATGCGTATACGATGTGTGTAAATCTTTCAATTCGCGAAGAATGATGGAAACACGATTAATTAAATGTAATTATTAAATATTTTATTATAAATACTGTACGCAGGTGATTTCGAGAAGTTTTGTCAAAATCATCTTCGGAGTCGGTGTTCTCTTCGTGTATGCTTACGATGACATTTTTGATGCAATTATCCGCTGTAGAATTAAAGTAATGCGGGTTGTTTTTCCCATCAAGTGAGTAAATAGGGTACATTGGGAATGTGAAGGTATATTTATACGAAACAATTACTGTTGGGTCATGAACAAATAATAACCGTTGCAGTGCAGTGTACAGAAGCGTTTAAAATTACATTTCTTCAATTGCGGTTATGAATAAACTGTTGTTTCCCCCTCTCCCCCGTTTTTATTTTAAAAATAACATTGACTCGTGTTATCTAATAGGCAACCTAGCAGTTTTTTACAACTGTGATAAAGCAATTTTAGATATTATTCAACGGTTGTTTGTGCGATTATTAACTATACCTACCTAGACAATAGACAATTGAAAATTGATAACAGGTGCAATTGATTATCACATCGAATGCGTATGTATGTAAGTAGGTAGAGAATTTGTACAATTGTGCACGAGTAGATACTAAATACATGCTTAATGTTTGGATTTTTCATGTAATGAAGCAATGTCGTGAGCAGGGTTTCAAAAACTGAACATTTTTCGGTTTTTGTTTTCGTTTTTGAAAAAATTTCTGTTTTTTTTTTGAAAGTAAAAATACGAATACGTAATAATCAAATATAACAATTAAAATACGAAAAATTCATCAAAAGAACTAGAAAATGAGCAAAATGTGTTCTTAAATGAATGAAAACAATAAATGAACGTCACTGCTTATTTCATTTCAAACAAAAAAAGTCAAATAGGTTCATTTTTAAATGTAATCATTATTTATTTCAGTGCTTCACGTATATGAATTGTTTATTTTGTAAATCTTTTGAGGAATTTTACGAATTTTCATCATTACGTAATTACTACGAATTAGGTTTTTAAAAATGCTAAAAAATAACGTTTTTTTAAGAGTTTTGGTTTTCGTTTTTATTGAGTTTTTGAAACTCTGATCGTGAGTATAGTCTGGGTACCCTTACCCCTACCAATACGGCAGATTTTTGATTCATTGGGATATTTTGAATCAATTTGGATCAAGTAGAGAAAAAAATTACCCCTTTTAAAATTTTTACATATGTACAGCGTGTTCAATTGATTCTAACACTCCCTTTAACAAAACGAGAATTTTTCGTGTTAACCTTTAAAAATATAAGGTCGACAACCTGTTCCTATATAATTAATAATTTTCATTTTTCAACACCTATTGGCAGGGCTGTAAACCGAAATCATTAAGGTTCACGTTTATGGTTAACGATTTTATAAAGCTTACGGGTTTATGGTTACAATTTTCAAATTTTTAATTTCAGGTTCAGGTTCGTGGATAAGGTTTTTGAAAATTTTCTGGTTCGGGTTCAGGTTAGAGTTTAGTTTCAGTGTGATGGTTAATGGTTGATTAATACAAAAATAAACAAAAATAAATTTATAGATTCAGATTCATATTCATTATTTTCATTTTTTACTTGAAGGACTGCTTTGAAAACCTTAGTCGGAATTTTTGCTGTTTTAATAAAAATTCAGCCAAGTCAGTTCCTTTAAAGTTTCTATAGGATCTCTCGAAAACGACTGGACAGAATTCAATGAATAAATTTAGTAATTAACCACAAAAACTTGTTTTTTGGGTTGAGATTACAGTTATAGTTACAGGTTTTTGGAATTATGGGTACGGGTTACGGTTCAGGTCACTACATTTCTTAAATTTTTCGGGTAATTTCTGGTTCGTGATTACGGTTCAGGTTCGGGTCAACACCTCTGCCTATTGGTATTTCTAGAAACATGTTGCCAACTTTACATTTTTAACACGAAAAATTCTCATTTTGCCAAGCGGGGGTGCCAGAATCAACTGAGGCGTTCCTTTAAAAAGCACCGAAGTCCAAAAACTAAATTTTACAGTGGAGCAAAATTATGTTCGTATATTCGATGAAGGGTCAAAAATTCCGTTCAGTGGGTATTAATCAATTTTAAAATTTGAAAAAATTACGAATTTAATCGCAGTAATCTTTTTATTTTCTGCTCCAACTGTAAAAAACAGGTTTGAAAAAGTAATGTACTGGACTACGACTATGGCTGTTTTTTTTTACACAAAACAACATCATACGATGCACTATTTTTGCGTTTTTAACAAAAAGGGTACTGATCATTGATAAAATAAAACACAGTGAAATGTAAAATTATCAATCAACCGTAATTTAATGAAGAACATAATTTATTTATCAATTTAGGTTAAAATAAAAACGAAGAATGATTTGTTTTAAAACTCGCGTATTATTATTATTCGCCATATTTTTTAACAAGATTTTCCACAAATTATTTTTTTAAAAAAACACGTTCAAATTCATGTGTTTTAAAATGTAAAAAAATGGATGATAACCGAATTAGATCGCTAAAAACATTTTCTTTTTTTCGCAAAACTTACTGGAGAAAATTTAAATAAAAAAAGATTGTAATTTTGGACTATGGCTGTTCTTTAAAAGAACACCTCAGTTGAACACACTGTATATTAGTTTTCACGAGATAAAAAATAAAACATGTTTCGAAAGAATTTTAAAGTACGTACATCAAGAGAAAAATCATTCCATCCTTTATTATGACATTTATGCCGGTTATAGTGATCAGTGATGCACAAAAAATTTTTTTCGGTAACTCGGGAAAAATTCAATACAGTATGGTATTACCTAATGCGTCACAGTGTTATTATTACTGCTGTTATTGTTCAAATTCCTATATTCAAAATTCGAATTGTTAATTTGTTATTACCTACTGGTAGTTTTAGTAAATTTTTCAACTTTTTTTAAAAATAAAATCGCCGAATAAGTAATTTATATGTAAGTAAATAAGTAAGTACCAAATAAGAATCTTACTTGGAGTTTGACGAGTGGATAAAAAAGTTGATAGAAATCTTTTACTTTTTGAAAACATTTTAAGCACTTGGTAACACTGATGATTACGAATGAAAATTTTTCAAATTTTGATTTATCAGTAAGAACATGATTAACCCGCAATGAGATACTTTACTTGACTAATTTGACTGAGCTAGATTCAAGAAAAATTTATGATACTTATTGAAAAATCATACATGATTTCGTCACGGTTTTCATTTATTTTAAATGCTTAAATAAAAATTTCTGAGTTCGTGCGAATGAATTATGCAGTAGAATGATTGTCTTTCAGATATATTATGTTTACTAGCTACCACTCACTAAACGTGATCGAGCTGAGTTAAAAAGGGAATAATACGATTTTCAAAATTAAGATCGATCGAATTTTTCAAAATTACAGTATAATTTTATTTATTCATTTTTTATGGAGTACATTCGTCTTCACACTCTTAGTGCAGTGTCGTACGAGTATTATTTCGCATCTTCATATCGGTAAGAATTGAGATAATTTTCATTTTACTTAATGAAAGTTTACAGAGATAAACTGATATTTATTTACATATACTGAAACCCATTTTTTTCTATATACCTCACTGACACATGGTTAGAGTCATCTACTCATCGTATAAGTGAAATGCGTGATCTAAACTGTTCACACATTGCTTTCATATTTTTAAATTTTTTACTAATTTAAAGATGTGGTGTTTCTTTGAAAATAGACTCAACATCAATATCAATCTTTGAACCTCTGGTAAAGGTAAGCTATGATATGCTTAAAAGTCTATGAACTTCCACTATGAAATTAACGCACTTCTATGAAAAACGATTTTAAGCAGATACCGTAATTTTATTAGGTAACATTGATTTTTTTTTTCAAATGCATGTTGAGATGTAGCTGATTTAGTACAACAATATCATAAACAAATTACCAAGGCACGTATGTTCTAGATGCATGCAATAAAAATTGAGTAATCATAATTCACTGATAAAAAAGGTATTTCTGTACGATTTGTATGCACGTATGATTTAGAAACATCGATGATTTCTTATCGCACTTATTGGCCGAGAATTTAGATAGGTAGGTGTATACTAGATCTTTCGACAAGTTTCAAGGTGGAAAACTCAAATTAACGAGACAGATTCACTCAAACAGTTCACTCTGTGTTAAGGAGTTATCAGTAATGTAGTAAAAATATGGTTAGATTTCTCAAAATTTATAAAAAATAATATACGATACAGGAGCAACTT
The DNA here is from genome assembly GCA_900060175.1 of Ferrisia virgata. Taxonomy (NCBI): domain Eukaryota; kingdom Metazoa; phylum Arthropoda; class Insecta; order Hemiptera; family Pseudococcidae; genus Ferrisia; species Ferrisia virgata. The sequence goes on from FIZR01007366.1 coordinate 42,507, forward strand.
ACCCTGATTTAAATTATAAACAAACGTATGTATTCGGCGCAAAGTTTACAAACGTTACGTAGTTTTCATTAAGCTGAACGATCTCGCAGAACCGGTCCACCACTAACTGTAAGTCGAACCCACATTACTCGATTCGAAGTGCATTGTACGAGATAATGCCAAAGCACAGCACACGCATTCCCCCAAATAAACCTCTACTGCTCCCACTAAATTTTTTATTCAACCTTGCAACGCAATCTCCTATGGAACTTTTTTTTATTATTAATTTTTTTCTGGTGTGATGTTCGATTAATAATATGCATACGTAGTAGCTAATCAATTAAGCTAAAAAATTCAAACTATACCGTCGGTAGGTAGCTAGGTAGATAGGCATGTTTCGTTTATCACGACTTAAAATCCGTGTTTTTCTTTACTGTAGGTAGATCTTGTTTTGAAGATTATTTTGAAAATATTTGCTTATGGTGTTATTTTTTTAACACGATTACCTTCGTTTGTATTGGAAAATTAAAAATAATCAAGTGTAAACTGAAAGTTTACTATTCATACACCTACCAATGTACTAGTAAAAAAAAAAAAAACTGTTGAATGTGCAATGTGCATCGGTGGAACCGTTATGTTTTCTTTGGTTCCTATGAAAATAGCTATTCCAATTACGCATCATTTTAATATTTAATGCCGCTATAAGATGGGTACATTTGTACGGTGGGTAATTCTGTAATTATTGTTAAGATAAGAAATCTCGGTACGTATTTTGATGTGATTTCAAAATCGGCAGCATCTGGGTTGATTGCAGGTACTTAGCTGTATATTTCAGGGAGAAAATAGTCAAATGTAGACAATTAGATGTTAATGTACGATAAAATTATGCATTTACTTCGTTTTAGATTTAATTGCTATCTGCATGTTTAGTGCAGTCTCGGAAAAAGCTTGAAATCGACCTAGTTTACCTAAACTGTTCGCATGAACAGACCGGATATCCAGTATACCTTGAAATAATGCCAAGATTCTTCCGATTTTTACTTTTTTGTTTAACCTTCCGCCTTTGGTTTTATAACTTAAGATCGTGTTAAAAACTCATAAATAAATCGATACATTATCAGCCAAGAGCGGTAGCACTGTGATCTATTCTTGTTAAAGGTAATGGCCTCGTTCCTTTTTTCCAACTCTGCGAACAAACTTGTCTTGGAAAATTTTATTCAATCGTATTAATTTATCCGAATAGAAAAAAATACATTCGACGAGAATTAGTTGATTTTAAATGGATGCATTTGCTGATTTAAGTATCTGTGTGAAGGTTATAGGTGACGATACAGAAATTCTATAGTGTTGAATGACATTATATTGCTTGGCTAAATGTATCATTTTAATTAATGAAATATTCTTCGAAATGTTATTATATCATTCTAAAGTTACCGAAATTCGAGCAGTTGATTTGTCTCTATAATCATCGAAGTCTCAAAACATATGTAGCTTTGGGTAGATATGAATCAAGATAACTTTATCAACGAATCTTCTCTTTTTTCAAGTTTATTATCAGTACTAATGGTGCTTGCGGAAAAATCTATTGTTAAACGTTCTCATAAAGAAGTCTTGCAGAGTCAATATTCGTGTGCAACAAAACGTATAAATAATTGCATCAAAATAGCCCTAAACTACAATGTTTTTTGCTTTTTCTTACTCTTATTGTGTTTGCTTTTGTTCCCTCTGATAGATTTTAAATTCTACGTACTTTTACGGACTTTAAAATTCTGAAGGTCAAGCAGACAAACTTTGTAGGGTTCACCCTCAGTTTATTCACGAGTAACTTCACCTCCTCTCAAGAGATGGAAGAGCAAGTGAATTTTGGTTCTCGTTCTTATTCCTGTTTTCACGAATAAAAATTTTTGTTCTTGTTAGTTTTGTTTTCATTTAAAATTTGTAAACTTTGCTCTCATTTTGCTCTTATTCTTCACAGTCAGGCCCGTAGACAGTGCTAATTAACAGGAGATGCTGAATAATTACCAGGTAATGCTGCATAACTATACTATGACAAGAGCTTGGCTAAGAAGGATTGGAAGTCTACCCCCCCCCCCCGTAAGGCCAAAAAACTCGAAAAAAATGCATATTTAGGCAATTTTTTAACCCGATTTGCTATGTCATATTGCCAATAAAAACCAGGATATTAAGGTCCATCGATCTTTTGATCCTAGAAGATATCGACTAACATCGATGGCATTTGGAAAACAGGCTTACATTGACGACGGATTTGATGCTTTGGAGTGAGGTTGACCTCGGGTCAAAATTCAGTTATACCCAAATTTGAGAGAGAGAGAGAGAGAGTGCTGAGGAGCTAAAATTGCAAAAGAAATTCCTTTTTGAGTTAATCAATAAACAATCTAATGTTACATAACAGATCCAAAAATCAACTTCCTATGCCAATTAGGAGGAAAAATATGAAGGTTTTCACCCTTTTTGGCCTTGAAAAAAAGATTTTAATCCCTTATTTCCCCTCTACAATGAGCTAGGAAGTTGAAATTTGGTAAGAAAGACTTAGTTATAGAGGCCATAGATGTATCTTTTGCAAGTTTCAATTTTTCTGACCCATCGCTCCTCTTTACAGCCCCAAAAATATACTTTTTTGATTGGATTTTCTTAATACTTCAGTTAGTTCCTTTTATAACTCCCCACCAACTTATTTTGGTGTGCTGATTTAGAATAGGTTTTGGATATTTCCTTTTCAGTTTTCAGGTATTCACTCCAATATCTACCTGTACCTCAGCAGTACTCAAGAAAAAAGATCTCAGAATGCACTTTTTGATCGTTAGAATGTTCATTTTGTTAACATTTCGCCCTCATCGCTTCCCTTGGACATTCCCAGATGTACCATTTAATTCATTTTTATTAATTCAGACCCAAAAAATAAAACCCCCCAATAAGCTCTTCAGTCCTATGGGCCATAAAAAATTGTACAATTTTTTAAAGTTCTAACTAGCAATGAATAAGTGTTCTTAATTCGTAGGTTTAGTTCAGTGCAATTGACGTAGGTATTATAATAAATAGTAATTTCCTGTGTCGATGAAATTTCCCCAAGGAATGTCCAACTCAGCATCCCCCCGCACCCCCTGGCTGCGGACCTGTTCACGGTTCTTGAAATATTATTCTCGTTTTATGTTCTTGTTTTCATTTGGTTTTTATTTGGTTTTCTGTTCTCGTTCTTGTTGATTTTTGTTCTTCAACCCGACCCCCTCGCCAGATTTTTGAAAATTTGACTAAAAGTCGTCAAATTAATGAAAAGGTTAATGAAAACGAGAGTCAAACTTCGGAAAAAAATTACGGAATTATCTGTTAAAATTCAAGAAAAATAAAAAATAGAAAAAATAACAGAAAATAGTTGCTCTTGTTTTTATTCTTGTTCTTTCAAATGAATTTTCAGTGTTGTTTCTTATTTTTCAAAAATGGTGAAATTGCTTTCATTGTTCTCGTTTTTTTTTTGTTCTTGTTCTTTAAAATCGCATGTTCTTTACATTTTTGGTTCTCGGTTTTTCATTGTTCTTCCTCACTGCTCCTCCTGTCCTCCTCGTGAAAATTTGTAAAATTTGATCAACAAATTAATAAAATTTGACTAATGACTGCTTGTTTATTGAATATTTAAAGAATTAACACCCAAAAAAGTTTTGGTAGTTGACAGGTCTACACTATTTTCCGTACACGGAGATTGCCACAGCCTATTGATAAAAATCAAGCAACATTCTACAATTTACATTCTTTTTTTTTTAATTCAAAATAAGGAATCTGAATCACATTTACGCCTATGATTAATAACGGAGTGAAGTAACCTGTTACTTTTCTCCCATAGCACCTTTATCCGCGTCGATTTGCCATCATATTCTTCTTCATGGCGTGATCGGTGACGTAAAGTGACTGGTCTCCTGATTCCAGTGACGTCATTACTTAGTTTTTTTTGCTAGTTAAGGTACGAGAACGCTAGAAGATGGAACAAGAAATTGACGCAGTATTGTAATGATATGATTACGTTGACGTCATTAATACAGTAAACAATCGGTTTTGGTGGGGTAAAAAATGACGTAGCTTTAGATTGTATCGTGTATCGAAAAATTGATACCTATACGATTATTCGACAACATTGTTCGAATGATTTGTTGATTTTAGGTTGTGTGAGTTGTAATTTTGTTAGTTTATTACTTTTGATGCGAGATTAATTTAATTAAAGATTGATTTCAACACTGCTTCAGTTTTTTGCATGGTGTAATTTTCAATTGCGACTCGCGACGCAAGAGTAATTTTATTTCTGATAGAATGTCACATGAGCAAAAACCTGACTTGTTCCATTTTGAACACATTGAGTGTTTTTCTTATTTTTTCACTTTTATTTGAAATTTATTACGAGAAACAAATTTTGGCAATTTCCAAATTGCGGATACCAAGTTTTAATCTGTCAAAAACAAAGCTCTAAAAAAATTAAACGGAGTTCAATAATAATTTTTTTGGATATACTAAAAGCAGATGTGTACTTTTGACATAATTTTATAATATAATGAGACCACTATAACTTTGGTGATTCAATTCAACATAGATAACATTTTTAAAAATTGTTAACCAATCAAACAACCAATGCCACTCAATTTTACTCAAAGTCATACATAGGAAATCGAAAAGGAAAGAAGGAAATGAAAAAGTAAAAATTGCCAGTGTTCTAAGACTATTCAAAATGATTATCATCGCGTGTTTTACCAAACAAATATAATCTTTATCATCAACATTTCTTCAAACGCCTGGTAACAATTGTCTTTCAAATTATCACTCAATTGTATACCTCTGGTTGCATGCATAACATTAGAAGGCTGAATTGTTGAACAAGAACGTGTTTTTTATTTGTGTTGTAAAAATTGTGGTTGTGATACGTTGTTTTTTTCACAACAAAAAGTTGACTAGTTTTTATCTTTAAGATTTCAGTCATTTTCAAATTAATTAGTTTTAAAATGAATTAGTGTTCACTTATCGACCTTACTACTAATTTTTAATGTTTGTTAAGACTTTCATTATTTTCATTTAGATGTAGTCGTTATGTTATGTAATCATAATAACAGACTAATTTAAATTAAAAAAGAAGAGTTGTTTCCAAAAAAAGTAGTTTTTTGATCAACATTGTTAGTATATTTTATGAAGCCGGTGAATTTTCGATAAACATTTTTCAACTTTATAATGAGCTGTTAACAGATCCTGAGCGTCTGGTTATGATTAAAATGGTATTTAAAAAAAAAAACTTCCATTATTAAAAATTAAAGAATGATCCTTATTGTTTGTTTGTTTTTTTATTAATTGGGAATAAAGCTGCGAACACATTGATAATTGTATTATTTTTTAGAATTACATAAAATGATAACATTATAATTAATAATTTGTATTTTTCGACAAAATTATCGAGATTGAAATGTAATATAATAAAATTTAAGAAAATTAGATCATACCTACTCCAGAAATGTAGTATGAGTTAAGCTACAAAATGATCAAGTTTTCAGCATAGGTGTAACTACTTAGTTATTTACTCAACTACCTACTTTTCGTATGCATTATGAAGGAGCTCAACTAAAAATTTTTAATGACTTGAAAAAAAAAACAATCAGTACCTATGAGAACTATCGGATATGTTGTAATATGTACTGTCTATCTGTAGAGAATCATTCTTCAAAATCATATCTGAAATTACTTCAAAAACAAATCATTTAAATTATTGGATGAAAATATATAATTAAATGAGCAATAAAAACTTATTGTTTTCCTCATACTTGTTAATGTTGCTGCTTGAAGCACTATATTATTCAGTTCAGAATACTTCATGCATACATGATACATGATACTCTCAATCAAAGATATTGTGCAGCAATAATACAAGTAGAGTAATTATCTATATTCCATAACGTAATGAAATAAATTATTGTTTGTGTGAAGTGAAAAAAAAAAAAAACATTGAGCACAAAAATACATTGCTTAAAAAAGATTTCAAAACTCAAATCGGCACTAACCCCAAATTAATTAATCGGACTTTTAAGAAGTGAAATCAGTCTTGCAGGCATAAAAAACCGATACCATTACCTCATTCGAACAATTCGAAATTGGACCTCAGTCTGGCTCAAATTGAAAACAAGAGTTTTATCACCTTCCTAATAGAATTTTTTAAGAAATCTTGTCATCTTATTATGAACTTTCCACCATTCATCTTTTAATCACCAGTAATTGCAGGTACATACTGTATATTTTACAAAAATGAACCCATTATCCTTGATGAAAACGCTATGCTTACAGAATTATATTAGTTCATTTAAAAAAATAGAAATATTTATTTTTTTTGCCCTCAAAGTTATCGGCGTAAATACAAGCTCACAATCAGCTTATTGATAGAGTAATTGAATATGGTTACTTTTTCTTTTTTAAACCAAAACATGAACATATCTTCGATTACTTCAAACAGATTCTATCCAGGCCCGAAATAATGTACACGTCTATGCGTTGATGATACATTAAGAAGACAATTTTACTTGGGTCGAAATTAAAGGGAGGGAATATAGAAAGAGGGCAAAATCGAATATCTAAAAAACAATATCGTGAGTTAATAGAGAATAAAAGAAAAAAATGAATTTTTGGCATTTTTGACCTCGAAAATTAAATGATTTTTTGGGTCAAAATTTAATACCGTGTAGACATAATAATGAGAGTGTAAAGCTGGGCGTTAGGGCCGTCGTGCCAACTTGATCAAATGGACCCTTTATATTCTTAACATGCCTCGAATTTTTATTTGATCCTTTAGATCGTACAGTGAATAGTTAAAATCCAATCCGTGATTTCAGTATTGATTTTATCTCTGTTCCCTTTCGACGAGAAAAAAATTTATTTCAAGTTTTAATGTTAATTGATCAAAAATCACGAAATTTATGTGAATTTGGATCAATGGTCTGCATCTTTTAGAAGTACTGTCTATTTTATACCCGAATCTTGATGATTTTTAACAATCTTTTTCATTTGATAGGTTAGTTTTCACATAGCTATTTTTCAAAATTACTAAATAAAATTGTAAAATGAGTAAAAATTGCAGAAAATTGATTAAAAATCATGAACAATATTAAAACATACATGAAAACTGATCTAAAATATGGGGGGAAAATCGTTAAAATCCATTAAAATGAAAAAAATTTTGAAAAACAAGTGAAAATTGATCAAAAATACGAAAGAAAAAAGATTAGGAATCGTCGAAAATTGAATAAAAAATTGATAAAAATGCGTGAAAAATGCCAAAAAGTTGATAAAAAATCATGAGTAAATGTTGAAAAACAGGTAAAAATTGTACAAAAATATGAAAAAATGTTAAAAAATCATCGAAAATTGGGAAAAAAACCATCAAAAATTGGGTAAGAAATTGACAGAAGTACGTGAAAAATTCGGAAAATTGATCAAAAATTATGAAAAACCGGTGGGTGAAAGTTGTACAAAAATATGAAAAATATCGTTAGAAATCATCGAAAATTGGATAAAAAATTGAAAGAAATTCTTAAAAAAAGCTAAACATTGATCAAAAATTGGAAAATATTTAATTTTTTCTACCATATTTTTGATGAAATTTTACCCAAATTCCAAAGATTTTTAACAATTTTTTTAATATTTCCGTACAATTTTCACCTATATTTCAAAATTTTCTCGTTATTTTTGATCAATTTTCTGAATTATTCACGCATTTTTGTCAATTTTTTATACAGCTTTTGTTGATTTCTAACGTTTTGTTTTTCGTAATTTTGATCAGTTTTCACTTGTTTTTAAACATTTTTCGCAATTTTTCATCAATTTTAGGTGACTTTTACCTAACGAATTTCTCCGAGATTTTTGATTAATTTTTTGCATCGCTAACCTGTTTATGTCAAATTTTCAATAATTTTAACAATTTTTAGTAAATTTTCACTTATTTTTCAGCATCATTTTGTGATTTCTGTTCAGTTTTCTGCATTTTTGTCAATTTTTTTATCCAATTTTTAATGATTTCAACGATTTTTTTTTTTCATATTTTAGGTTAATTTTCACATATTTTTTCACATTTTATCGTAATTTTACCTGCGTTAATTTTCTTCATTTCTTACCCAGTTTTGACAAATTTTTATCCAATTTGCGAAGATTTTTAACAATTTTTTTTCATATTTTAAATTAATTTTCAACTATTCCCTTAAATTTTTTGGTAATTTTTGATCAATTTTGTACATTTTTTACGAATTACTATAAATTGTTTACCCTATTTTCGCTGATTTTTAACGAATTTTAAAAATAGGGAAACATCTGGGAAAACTCAAAAAAACATTTTTTACCATTTTTTTTCGCTCATTAAATAGTAGTTTTAAGTGGAAAACTTTTTTTTCTCGTAATATATCGAAAAAAATTTATTTATATTTCATTTGTCTTATTTTTACTTCATTTCGTTCCTTTTTCATTATTTTTGAAATTTCAATTGAGGTAAGCAAATAAAGCATATTGCTTTCGAAATTGTTATATGAAGGAACTAGTAACAGATTCGTGTTCAGCAGCTCAAACTACCTCCATTGGCACAATTCACACGATACAACTACTCAAATTTCAATAATCCACATTTTTATCTGAAATTTTTCCCTGCTTATATCGATTATTCAAATTGGATAAAATTATAAATTGTTTAAATATATTTCCAAATGGTTGTAAAAACCTATTTAAAGGGTAACAGCTCAGAGAAAAACTCATTCCACACAAAACCAGACTCTTTAGATTTGTGTTTAGTGCATAAAAAGGATCTAGTGCAAAAAAATTATGATCAATGTAATTTTTTGAAGTCGAAATTTAATTATGTAGTGATTGCGCTAATTTGACCCAGGGGCAGATTCGCCTATCTTATCCGCACGTACCTTTTGATGTAATTCGTCTCAAATCTTCGTTTTCTTACGTTTTGCGTCCTCTTCTCAAAGCGAGGCCCTGTACCATGGCACCCAAACTTTGAGGATAGCACGCTCCTGGTGTAAGGGTAGGTATATTAGATCCCTAAAATAGCCTGGTTAATTAATAGCATAACTGGTTAGTCAGGAAGAATTCTTCAACCATACGTGTATTGTAGATTTTCCAATTAAATTCGTACGGTACCTAGCATTCTCTCAAAACGATATGCAATTCATTGTTTGTGAACTTGAACGTGAAGTGTAAATTAGGCAGTTTTCAATTTTTATTTGAATTTGAATATGTTCTCACTGTTTAACGAGCTTAATTTTATTTGACCTTCTCTTAAGTGTAGAAAAAAGACAGGATCAACGTTAACGCCATAAATACGGATATATTTTTACAAATCATTTTTCCAGTCAGATAGGTAGCCTAGCTAGTACGTTTTAAACATGTATTTCTATCACCAAACATTTTTTCATAATTATTTTCTTGTAGACCATATACAAATACGCATAAATAACGAAACGTCGAGCGTTAGTTATCGAGCATAAAGTTTTTTTAAAAAATCATTAAAAGCGTAATGTTGATAATTAAATGTAAAATTTTCACATCGACGTAATGATAGCAAACGCGTTGAAATATTTTCCCCTTAATTTTCACTGCAAGCGTTGGAAAAATGACGTCAAAGTTGAAAATTTAATTTTAAGAAACCAGTTTCTATTCTGCTACGTACATAGAACAAGTTGCTCGATAAGTTTTACCATCTTTTTTGACCTAATCATTCAAACGTCATCGTTATACGGTATCCCATAGAAATAAACTGGTAATATATATTGATTTAACAATTCGTATTACAAGATTTTACAATTATTATACCCACGAATAAATAGGTACCTAACTACCTATGTACGAATTATCTACACGGATAGCTATATTACATTCATTTTATCGCTTATCTTATTTCAGGGCCACGATTAATTTTTGAAAAATATTATAAACGTACGTACAAAACGAAACCCGTAGAACGTTTTGTTTGTTAAAAAAAAAAAAAAAAAAAACGTGTAATTTTTCTTATTAGGTGGATATAGGTATCTAAATTTAAAGAAGAGAAAATGAAAAACATGATGATGCGAAAAATTCTTAAAATTTCAATTGTTTTATTTTCATCAACCTCGTACTTAGATTGTCTTAAGTACCCTGAAAATTGCTAACCATTTTAAAAACCACGTCAGTGTAAAATTTAATTGGCACATCTTCAATCTTTCGGATATGTTTAAAGTAAACAACTAAACAACTCACGGTTCACTTTTTGTTTCAAGAACTAATTGTAAAAATGAATTTATATATTTTCTAAGTTTGAAAATTATCTTTAAAAATTCTCAGAACACAAGGAAGTCAACAATAGTATCGAGCATGGAAACTTTCAGTGTTACTTGCAAATCATTTATTACAAATGAATTTCACAATGTTTACTGAAACAAAAAAAAAAGAAAAGAAAAAAATTCGAGTACAACTCAATTTTCCTTTCATGTCGCATCATTAAAATCCGAACGGCTTCGATAGCAATAAGTAATAGGTGTATTCAGTTTCACTTTTTTTTATCATTTATCTGAAATTTATGGTTTAACACGTATTGTACATTGTTCTTTGTGATATTCATAAATTTAGACCTGGTATCTATCGTATTTAAATCTTAGAATTCGTATCATCACAGGTAGCTTTAATCTTATTTGTTTGGTTATCATCTTAAAATCACGATTCAGATTAATGCTCCCATAGTGATTTTTTTTTTTAAAACAATTTTTAAGAACTATTAATTTTAGATATAATACGTCTTCGGTAGTATGTTTTAAAAATATTTATCTGAATCGGCGAAATCGCAAAAACAAAAATTTTCCATTTCAACTTGATATCTTGTACGTTACATAGAAATAGACGCAATAGGACTTTGCACCATAATAAGTAAACTTTTTGTTTATTTTGATAGTGAAAATTATTGTGTACGTATATTTACTGGTTAGAATAAAGATGTAGGTCACTAGTCACTATTGAAAAGAAAAATTATAAATCGACCCAATTTTAAATTGCTAAATAATATTATAAAATATATATCAAAGATAGGTAACCTGACTATCATGAATAAGTAAGTGAAAATAATAATCAACAAACAGATTACAGTTGCAACAAAAAATTGCAGAATTTATTTTCATTTCATATTCAAGGTAAATTTGATATTAGCAAAACAATTGACCTACATAATGTTCTAATTAAAAGCAAAAGTTCAATGAGAGAACTAAAAAAAAATTTCAATCTTATAACATATTATCGCCAAATAAAATGTATGATCGATCATATTGCATGTTTTTACTCGTGATCGTAGGTATTAATCAGATGAATGAGCCAAGATGCGTACACAAAGTACGTTTAACTAAAAATTCACTGAAAAAAAAATTGTGAGGCAAAAAAAATATGTTGGAAAAACATAAAAAAGAATACTTAATTTGAGTATTCCAGAAACATCGATTATGAATGTTGAAATTGAAATATTGGGCTCAGTAAGCTGACGTTGATGTCTTCTATCCATTTCAGGAGTGTTTCTGAAAAGAAAATATCCTTCGTAGATTTTCTGGAGATGGTTTTAAAAAAATCCAAAAAATATCCTGCTTCTTTAAAAATTCTAGAAAAATCGGGTAATAGTGAAAACTTGTCTTCGATGAACATTTTTGGTAAAAATCAGGTAAAAAAAAGGTAGGTATTTTGAAAAAAAATTGAAATATATTTTTTAATTTTTGAGAAAAACTTTAACTTTTACTTGGTCAGTTTTGCTAATTGAAAAAACTGAGTTAAAGGGCTAAAATTTTCACCGAGTTGTTTCAAGATAGTTGTGCAACTATTGTGATCCCTGAAATTTTCCACCAAAAAAAATGATCTTAGACTCACTCTAATAAATGTATGAGTGATGAGATCGCCCCCCCCCCATGAGAAAATCCTGACCACATACGTCATTGTTGCATACTGTCTATACTATCATATGCGCTCCCATTACGCCCCCTCTTTACCAATTTTTTTCTTGGTCACCAATTGTTAGTGAGTTTATCTACTGACAGTAGGGTGGCCAGGGTCCTAAAGGCCCAGGCCCAGACAGACCTCTGAAATTTCACCAGCAAACATACCAGTGGCGGCGTCGGCACTCAAATAACATCAACTAAAATTTGCAGGAGGGAGGGGAAGTAACGAAACGTAAGTCCATATTTTGCTGATGGGGGTGAGAGATTGACTGCAGTAATGTAATAATTGTCGATTTTGGGCTTTGACTAACACGTGTACTACGTACATGGACTGCTAGTTCTTATGAAAAAGCCAGAAATGAATTGCGCATGCGCGAATCACAGATGATTATTTATTATAAAAAATGTGTTGCTCTCGGGTATGAATCATTTGCTTTTTTGAAACGATGGACGCGTTCAGACAGAACCTACACAAAGTTTAAAATTATTTCAAATCAGAATAATTCTCTGATAAGATTCTAGCGCATGCGCAATACGTTTTTGACTTTTTCATTTCATGTTTCAAACAACATCGTTTTTAACCCAGCAACTAGCAGTCTTTGTACTATATAGTCAAAGATTTTGAGAAAAAAATAGTTGACATTTTGTTATGAAAAATTAAAAATGTATAGCCCAAGCGAAGCAAGGGTGAAAATTTTGAAAAAATTTGAGGGTAGGGGCGCGGAAAATTTGTATTTTGACTTGTTTTTAAGCGCTAAATGTTGAATATTACTATTTTATCGTTCCACCCAGCTGGTATTGCCACTGGGTGATTGAATACCTTACCTGCAGCCTAACATCATTTGATTTGGGAGAGGGTAGGTACTATTATTCATTAAATTTTTTCTTTGAAAAGTTCAAATGTAACCGTAGCGAAGCGAGTGGAAAATTTTCATATATTGAAGATAAGGAGTTGTAAAATGAGCATTTCACTTCCAGTTGTACCTACATACTGAATTTACGCTAAATTTTCTAATTTTATGATTTTAAAACGTAAAAATCAACTTTAATGAGGAGAGGGTATAGTGTTCTTTTATGCCTATTGATGATATGAACCTGGGAAAAAAATATTAATGACCATGCATGATTATGTGTGATGAATCATGCATAGAGATGCATAGTCACGTATGGCCATGCATCGAAAATGTTAGCAACATGATCGTACACGATAATGCATGACTGTACCGGGGGGGGGGGGGGGA
>FIZR01007369.1:0-25618 GCA_900060175.1 Ferrisia virgata
CGATCCATTTTCCCCCCCCCCCCCCCAATAGCTCCGAAAATGTGGGTTTTTGGGCGGATTTTCTTATATTTTTACTTTGTTCCGCACATAACTTCACTCTACATTGAGCGAAGAAGTTAAAATTTGGTATGTTGACTGAGCATAGGACCTAGATATGCCCTTTGAGGATTTCAACTTTTCAGTCTCATTGCACACCCTCAAAGTGCCAAAAAAAGGTGGTTTTTTGATCGGCTTTTCTAATGACGAGCAGTCCTGGCAAAGCGAGGCTTTTGAGGGGCTGAATTATGCAATTTAAAATCACTTTCTACCCGTACAACTGATTAGGACGATGAAAGCATCGCAGAACTATGCTTTTTTCAGCCTAATTTTCTACATTATATTGATAATGAAAATAAAATCAGCACTGAGGTCCCACAAGAACATTATGATCAATTTTGGATGCGTCAGATATATATTTTTATTTTAACATCCCCCTCCGCCCGAACCCCGACATTGGCAAATCATTTGCTCAGCTCGTTACGGACCAAATTCAATCAATTTTGGAAAACACGCTTCGACTGGAATTTCATTCGATACTCTAGACGAAGAATTACCCAGCTTTAAAATTAAATTATGGTCAAATTTTAGAGGAGTGGCAGCTAAGGAGCTTAAATTGCAAAAATTTATCCTTTTCGAGCCAATCTATAGAAAATACAAAGTTGCATAACATATCCAAAAATCAACTTCTCAAGTCGATTAGAAGGGGAGACATGGCGTTTTCGCCCCTGTTTGACCTTGAAAAAGGTCTGTTCCTCCCCTATCTTACACCAAATTGAGCTAGGAAGTGGAAATTTGATATGTGGTATGGGATATTAATTTGCTCTAGGGGGGGGGGGGGACTTTTTTGACCCATTGCGTAATCATACAGTCTAGAACCGTGGGTTTTGGTCGATTTTCCTTACCTTCTAAGTTTTATCCTCGCATAACTCCCCTTCAAATTGAACTAAGAAGTTAAAATTTGGTATGCACCTTTAATAGGGGACCTGGATGCGCTTTTTGGGGGTCTCGACTTTTTAACACCATTGAGTCTTCTCATTAACCTTACAACTGATAAATAAAAATCATTATAATATTACACGAATGAAAAAAAAGCATCGTGTTACCATTGCATGTAGGAAGGGTTCAATGGGGCTAAAAACCCGAGCCCCCAAAAGGCACATCAAGAGTCTCTACAAACGGGACATATCTAATTTCAACTAGCTAATCCAATTTGGACGGGGAGTTATGCGAGGAGCAAACTCAAGAACTCAGTAAAAACGAAAATATTGAATTTTGGGCATATATGGTCATATTTCTCGTGTGGGGAGAGGGATGTAATTTTTTAACAGTGGTTTCATACCAAAGCAAGCATTTTATGTGGTTATCATCCCAATCGGTGACAGAACGAATTTCCATATCTTATTGTAGAAGAGCCTATGAACATCCTAGCTCAATTTGGAGAGAAGTTATGCGAAAAACAAACTCAAAAATTAGAGAAAACGACAAAAAAATCCACGTATTTGGGGCGATGAAGGGGTAAAATGAGGCTGAAGAGTGGAGACCCCGAACGGCACATTTAAGGCCGTCACTAAATGTACATACCTAATTTCAAGTTCCTAGCTCAATTTGGTGAGAAGATAGGGAAGGAATATTCCTTTCTCAAGGTCAAAAAGGGGGGAAGGGGGGAACCCTCATATCCCTCCTCCTAATAGATTTAGAAGTTTGATTTTTGGATATGTTATTCAGCTTTGATTTTCTATCAATTGGCCCAAAAAAAGTGTTATTTTTGCGTTTTTGGCCTCTCAGCACCCCCTTCCCCCGAAATGTGGCAAAACTAAATTTTGACCCAAGGCCAACCCCCTTTACATATATCTAGTCCGCCGCCAAACTGAGTCGATTGATCGAATTAGAGCGATTTTGGTCGGTACCAAACGGGTAAAATGATTTTAATGTTCGGAAAAAAAAATTAAATAAATATCTGACATGATCAAAAATTGTCTTAATGATCTTGTAGGACCCCAAAACGGATTTTTTACACACCCCCTCCCTCTCAATCATCCGGCGTCTGTCGATAGACAGTAATATCGTGGTTTTAATTGACAATATGACATAGAAAATCAGACTAATAACCCTCCAAGTGACTTACCAGTCACATAGAAGATAGCTGGCCATCCCCACGCTTTAGCCACAAATCCGGCAATAGGATAGGACACGGTTAGACCAAAATACACGCCTGTAAAACTATACGATACTAATCGGGAGCGTTCTTCAGGTGGGGACCATTTCGACCATATTTCCGGCATACTGGCAAACGAAGCAGCCTACATAGGAAATATTTACTATCAAATAGTGTAGATCCAAAGAGACTGCAAAATGTACCTGTAATACTCTTAATTATTATCAAAACCAAGTAAACTTACTTCACACCATCCTTCAATAGCTCTGCTCACCAAAAACAACCTAAAATCGGAATAAAGTAGCATGGGAGTTAACAAGGTGATCAATCCGGTCAATCCGACTCCAGCTCCGAACACGGTTACGCCCCCGTATTTGGTAGCAGTCATACCTCCCAGCACAGTAAAAATGTATCCGAACGAGAACGAGCTCAACGCCAAGCTCTTCTTTCTCGAGTCCCATTTGAATTCTACCATCTACCAGTGTAATGCAGATACATAGATAAGTAAATATAAGCAGTTTACACAATACCTACAAAGAGCAGGTAGGTAATGAAGGCATATATTTATAGTTGAATTAAGTTGCGTACTACGACTTACGTTAACCCTGGTACCATTTTCAAATTCTATCGTCC
Organism: Ferrisia virgata; assembly: GCA_900060175.1. Classification (NCBI taxonomy): domain Eukaryota; kingdom Metazoa; phylum Arthropoda; class Insecta; order Hemiptera; family Pseudococcidae; genus Ferrisia; species Ferrisia virgata. The sequence goes on from FIZR01007369.1 coordinate 2,828, forward strand.
GGTTGGTGGTCATCTCCACCATAGCCATACTCAAATTGGTGCGTAAACAATACATATTCACGTAACCGAAAAAGGCCAAAAATGCGATCAAATATCGTTTCTGTATCCATGACGATTTCACTTCACACTCGGTTGTGGAAATAGTGACAGTCATATTGACAGCATTCGTAGGGGTATTAGGAATATTTAAAACAACTTTATCGTAACACAATTTGATAAAAACTGGTGCTTTCGAAGAACGAGTATACTTATCTCTAATCTAAAATCTTTTTAAAAAATCGTTATCGATATAGTTCGATCTGACGGAATACCATTTTAACAATTACAACTCCTATACCTGCCTTGTACCCATATAACTCGTGAAAATGAAAATTAACTCTCAACAGGTACATTACAAATTATTATCATCTGCTTCATAATCATTGGCATATTCAATTTGTCGGAGATAGTCATAACAAGTATTTGAAAGAGAGGTTAATCGAAGCTCGTCGTGTAAAATACTTAACCTATTATCTAGGGAAATTCTCGAGCTACTCGTAATACATACTTTACAACTCGACTACACGTAATAATTCATTATCAATTAAGTACTCGCTACTATCTTTATAATGCATGTACAAATATTCGTGATAATACATCGTCGAGTAAATATAAACCAATTTTTAATCAAACTCTGAAGTAATTAAAACATAAGTAATTGTATTCTGCAATTAAACGCATCATTATTTTATTTAAGGTGATGAAATCAAAATGGAATATTGACAAACCCGAATACAAGCTCGAGTTCTATTAATACTCGAAATTGAACAATTTGAGGAAATAAACGAATTAGCTTTCATCGTTACGTTATAACTTGCCCCTGAGACAAATGATCCAACTAACACGAATGAAATATATGCTACACCTCATCAGAACATTTTGCCTATTTGAAGCATCGAAGGGATTACCTGCTTGTAGAAACCGTTTCGCTTTGGTAGTACCCCCTTCATACTACAAGTAGAGCAACTTAGGTTACCCTTATGTATAATGTTTTGCCTATCCTGAACATTGTAGAAGCAAAGATACATGAAAATTTTTTTCTTCTGAAACCCTTAGGTCTTTATCAAGAATTTTCAACTTTTTATTAAAAAACGCTAGAGACATCCGATTGGCGCTAAAGTGTGACGTATATGGTGTAATATTACCAGTAAAAAAATTGAAAGTAAAGGTCGAGTAGTTCGTGAGATATCTTTAATAATGCAAGAAAAAACACTAAAAATTTGCAGAAAAATTGCAAATTTTTGCCCTCAACTTTCCAAAAAGCTCTCAAAGTTCGTAGTCCGTACATTTAAACGTGTGATTTTATGAAAAATTTTCGGTAACCAAAAAAAAAAGCATTGCTGCAGGCTGATTTTCATGCGATATAATCTTTTTTCCTAGTCAGTATCGAGGGAAGGGAGGGTTCAATAAGGGCTGAGAAGTCGAAACTCCCAAAAGGCACATCTAGTGCCTGTACTACATGTACATAGCAAATTTCAGCTTCCCAGCTGAATTGGAGGGGAGTCATACGAGAAACAAACTCAAAAAATGAGAAAAACCTATCAAAAAACCTTTTTTTTTGGGACTGTAAGGGGGTCAATGGAGCTAAAAAGTCGGAACCCCCATAAGGCATCTCTGAGGCCCTAGCTAAATGTACATACCAAATTTCAACTTCCTAGCTCAATTTGGTAGGAAGATAGGGGAGGAGCAGCCCTTTTACAAGGTCTAAAGGGGGAAAACCCCCATATCACCCCTCCTACTTGACTTGGGAGGTTGATTTTTGGATATGTAATAGAACTTTTTATTTTCTATCAATTTATTTAAAAATGGGTAATTTTTGCATTTTTGACCCTTCGGCACCTCCTCCCCTGAAATTGGGGCGTAACTGAATTTTGATCCAAGTTCATTCCCACTCATACATATCTAATTCGTCGCAAAACTGAGCCGATTGGCCGAATTGGAGCGATTTTGGTCGGTATCAAGCAGAGTAACTGATTTTGGTCTTTGCGGGAAACAATGAATAAATAAATATCTCACATGATCGAAAATGGCCAAAGTGGTCTTTTAGGACCCCAAAACGGATTTCGTTGATATTCACCCCTAATCCATCATAGGTCGATAGACTCTAATAGCCTGGTTTTCATTGAAAAAATGACAGAAAATCATACCAAAAAACTGGGGAAATGTAAGTACTATTGGGCCGAACCAAAAAAGGCGTTTTCGAAATTCCCACCTTGCATAATAGGGGGATGGGGCTTCAAAAATTTTGTTATGGGACCTGTTTCAGAGCCATTGAAACTCAATAGGACCATGAACAGGAATTCTTACGGTCACTAAATGTATAATTTTTTCCATACGAACCAGTTTTGATGCAATTTTTGGTCAATTTTAGCCAATTTTGACACTAATAAAATAGCCCCAGTACTGGATCTATGACTGGTGACCGTTTGCTTCTCTATAATATTATAAAGTATGGTTCTTTAAAACCAAAATCCGCAAACTCGATCGAAAAAAAACGACACAATCGAAATTTATTGCAACAAACATCGCCGTATTCAACCCCTCCCCCTCCCTGATGCAACCCTTTGACTACCTTTTAAAAGTAAGTATGTGACCCCTGAAAATTATGTAAAATTTTATGCTGAATTTAAAAATGTTATTATTTTTTGAATTCGACCTCTCAAAGTAGACCCCCCCCCCTCCCCCAACAAAAGTGTACATAAAAATGAGAGTAGTTGAAGTTCTATCGCTACTCGAGGTGGAGAATATTTTATGCTTGGAATATTTCGAGGATCTTCCCCCAGCTATGGCAATTGATATTATTGCACTCGGATGTGTGCCTTTTTTTGGAGTAGACCGGTCAAACGGGCTCAAAATTCTGTTTTTTTTTAAATGTTTCTATTGTTACGGGTCCTTCGTGAAAAATAGCTCTATACGAACTTGAAGGGCATGAAATTCTTTATAAGAAAGGTTGAAAAGCTGAAAATTTTCTTTAAGAAGGCTCATGTTGTCCCAGGTTTTGACTCAATCATAAATTTAAGGTGAGTAGAGTGCAAAAAATTGAACATTCACCTAACATTCATAATTGAGCAAAACTCTGACACAACATGAGCTTTCTCAAAGGAAATTTTCACCTCCTCAATTTTTATTTTGGACCAGTATACGAATTGAGATGTTTGCAAACAAAACCGATTTTAACGCAGTGTTTCAAAACATGCAATGTTTCATGTCTATATCACACTCTAACTAAATACCTACCACCGTTACTGGAAAAATGTTAATAACCTTTCTTGTAAAGAATTTGATGTGCTTCAACTTTGTATAGACCTATTTTTCACGTAAGACCAATAACAGCAGAAAAATTTTGAAAAAACAAAACTTTGACTTCATCTACTCCAAAAAAAAAAGCCCACATCCGAGTGCAATAATATTAATTTTTATAGTGGGGGGAAGGTCCTCGAAATATTCCAAGCACAAAATGTTCTCCACCCCGAGTAGCGATAGTGCTCCAACTCCTCTCATTTTTATGTACACTGTTGTTGGAGGAGGGGGGGGTCTACTTTGAGGAGTCGAATTCAAAAAATTATCACATTTTTAGATTCAGCGTAAAATTCTACATCATTTTCATAGGTCATATACCTTCTTTTAAAAGGTAGTGAAAGAGTTGAATCTTGGGGAGGGGGGAGGGGGCTTGAATACAACAGTGTTTCTTGCAATAAATTTGAATTATGTCGGTTTTTTACGATCGGGTTTGCGGATTTCGGCTTGAAAGAACCATACTGTACAATATTATAGAGAAGCAAACGGTTACCAGTCATAGGCACAGTGGTGGGGCTGTTTTAGTATCAAAATTGGCCAAATTTGACCAAAAATTGCATAAAAACTGGTTCGTATAGAAAACATTATACATTTGATAAGCGTAAGAATTCCTGTTCATGGTCCTATTGAGTTTTAATGGCTCCGAAATAGGTCCCAAAACAAAATTTTTGAAGCCCCGGAATTTCAAAAACGCCTTTTTTTGGGGCTTAACCCCACCGGTACTCATATTTTCCCAGCTCGCTATTTAGGTTACCAAACAAATTTTATGAAATCGATTTCTAGCGTACTTTTTTTTCGGTGGACTGAGGATTATGCATAAAAGATGGAAACCAGTTTAAATAAAAGGTGAAAAAAAATTTTAATAATGAAAAATAATTTTAAGAATTAATTCACTCTTTTTCTCAGTATCAAAATGAACAACTGAAATAGTAATATCAAAATTTATCTCTCGATCGTACGACCTAACAGTTCTCATCACGTGATCGAGTGAAATTAATCACGAGCACGGTACGAGCATTTTGTAACATCATCGCAGAGAAATTTAAAGTATGTACTTTGTATGTAAATCTGGGAGATTGATTGTTTCTTGAACACCACAGATTTTCGATATATTTCTTCCTTTCATCGTTCCTCTAACTGAGTATCACATTGTACAGTTTGTTGCTTGGACGGGGTAAAACCATTCCACGATTGCAACTTACCGGAACCGAACATAAAATATAACGCAGCGCCGAAAATATATATCACGCTGAATGCGATAAAACACAGATTCCATTCGTTTTGGCTCTTTTAACAAATTAAATTGAATAAATCGATTGAGAGCATCTCGAAGTAATCGATAAAACAGGTAGGTACCTAGATGTTTGAAAATGAAACTTACATGATTGGTAACCACTATGCTGATGAAAAACGGACTCAATATGGCACCGAGGGTGAAAAACGAAGTACCCAGGCCAATTAGCAAACTCGAGTATTTGGGTGACAGGTCGATAACGTTAACGCTGCGTAGATAAAATACCAAATATAGACGACTTAAACGAGCGCATTAGCTTATTCGTATAACTAAGGAGGACCACTCACTGAAACGCTACATCGCTGAAACTCGTAAACAGTCTGAATATCGATAACGATACGATAATGCCGCAGAAATTCGTACTAAATAAGGCCACATTGATGAGTAATGCGGCTCCGATCGAGAATCCCAGGCAGATATATAATTTATGAGTCTATAAAGAATCGACGAGTGGTTGTTGTCATGTCGAATAATTAGGAAAGCGCACAGCGAGAGAGAATCAGCTCACTTGGGTTGGACTCAATATCCTTCGATTTCTAAGGTAATCCGCTAAATATCCAGCTAGCGGATGGGATATGACGGCGCAAAGGTGAGGTAATGCTGATAATATGCCAATACTGTTTATGTCGATGTTACTGATATCTACGAAGAAGGGAATGGTTGAAACAGATGTGATCGATTAAAATAGCTAAAATATGCCACAATGAAAGGCTACCTTTTATGTAAAGTGGTAAATATAATATAATGACGGTATATCCGCAGCTGAAAACAAATTCCACTACGCATAGCGTGTAAACTGGTATCGACATGAGAATCTGATGCCAAGGATAAACGATCTAGACAGGAATATATCATTCTATCATCATCATCATCATCCAAGCCCTCACCATCGTCGTAAATATTATACAGGTAAATACGTAAATTTAATACCTCAGCTTCCTGTTCATTTATAATACTCAATTTCTGGGCTAAATACGATCTCTCAGCGTTGGAAATCCTCTTATCAGAAACAGGATCATTTTTTACCAGAGCTAACCATACCACCGACCACAGCACAGCTGCTCCACCTTTGAAATAAATTCTCCCAGCATAGAAACGTGGCTGGTGCTCAAATATCCCTTACGTTAATTCAGCGACACTCACCAGTCGTATAGAAAATAGCAGGCCATCCCCAAAGACTGGCAACGAATCCAGATACCGGATACGATACCGTTAATCCAACGTAAACACCGGTAAAACTATACGATACTAGTCTGGACCGTTCCTCTGGCGGGGACCACTTTGACCATAGCTCAGACATACTGGAAAATGCGATAGCCTGGTTTGTGAAACGGGTACGTGGTGTTTGAGTGGAAATCTACGCAAGTCTCAAAACCGATGCAGAGTAGATACTCACTTCGAAAACACCTTCGATGATACGACTCAAAATAAACCATTTAAAATCCAAATACACCAAAGTGGGAGTTAGACAGGTGACCATGGCTGTCAGGGCGATACCTACGCCGAAAACGGTAGCTCCTCCAAATTTAGTCGCCATTATACCTCCCAACATTGTGAATATGTATCCGAAGGAGAAGGCGCTCAACGCTACACCTTTATCTTGAGAATTCCAATCGAATTCGGCCGGATACTGTTGAAAGTACTTCGTAAGTTATAAATTCAGTATCTAAGTGCACATTGTACCTATTTTTCCTAATCAGCTATAAGCGTAAGAGGGGAGGGGGATACGATAGAGCTAAAAAGTCAGCACCACAAAAAGACACATCTAAGACCTATGTTAACCGCGCACACCCAAATTACAATTTCTTAGAACGATTGGGGAATGGGAGGGGGAAGGGGGAGAATTGCGAGAATCAAACTCAAAAAATAAGAAAAACCAAAAACAAAACAACTATTTCGAGATTGCGAGGAGATGCAAAGAAGCTGAAAAGTCGAGACCCGCGAAAGACACATCTACGACTCCAAATAAATCTACATATCAAATTTCAACTTCCTAGATCAATTTGCAAGGGAAGTTAAGCGGAGAATTAAATTGAAAAATAAGAAAACAAGACCCAAAAACCACATTTCCGGAGCTGTAAGGGGGTGTAATGGAGTCGAAAAGTCAAGACCCCCCCTCCAGCACATTTAAGATCCTTACTGAATGTACATACCAAATTTCAACTTCCTAGCTCATTTTGGTGGGAATGTAAGGGAGGAATAGCCCTTTTTCAAGGTCAATCAGGGGGAAACCCCTCATATCTCCCTTCCTAATTGCCTCAAGAGATTGATTTTTGGATATGTTATACAACTTTACATCAGATATCGATTGCCTTAAAAAGGAATAATTTTTGCGATCTTAGACCCTCAGCACCCCCTCCCCCAAATTTGGGCATGACTGAACTTTGACCCAAAATTATGCCCACTCCAGAGTATCAAATACGCCACCAATCGAAGCCTATTTCCCAAATTTGATCGATTTTGGTCGGTATCGAGCTGAGCTAATGATATTTTTTTGTTATGGGGAAAAAATATCTGATATGGTCAAAACTGGCTGCGATGGTCTAGAACCCCAAAACGGATTCAACAAAATCCGTTTGTTGATGTACCCCCTCTTATCCGCCGTAGGTCTGTAGACCGTAATAGTCTCGTTTTTATTGACAAAATGACACAAGTAGATAGGAAATCAGGCTGATAAGCTTGGGTGCAATTTCTTGTAGCCCATTGCCCTCTCAGATTTCATCGCTGATTTTAGACATGCACGCATTTTTTCTTCTATTGGTTCTACAAAAAAAAATTTCAAATAAAAATTTCTTATCGAAAGATTCTTTACATTTTTGGTTATTACAAAAATTGCATTTGGAGCAACCTTTGCCCCTGAAATCTCAAAAAATCAATCTATCACAATACTCAAAATCAACTGCAAAAAATATCAAACAAAGCAACAAACTAGTAATCATAAAAAATATTCAGAGTAAAATTCTTCATCTAACAAGTTGACCGCAATATCCCCACCCCTCACCCCGAACCGGTAACCCCTCCACCCTATACCATCGTTCAAAATGAATGATTAAACCCTCTTTGCAGATTAAAAAATTTCATCTTGAAACATGCTTGGGTGTCTCTAGAAATATTTTCAAACGCAAGAACCACACCTCATCTCAACCCCATCCACCTTTTGTGCCCCAATTTTCCAAAATGAAACTGAAAAAACAAATACAAGGGGAGAATGCTCACAGGTACCCACTTTATGTAATAATTTGACACGAATGTCGAATTTTCGATTATCCGTTTGATTTCTTTCCAAGTCCATAACCTGTTGGCACTTCGGGACTGAAAAAAAAAAGATTTAAATAAAATGAATGTGATGAAAAGTGAGGAGATAACGGGTAATTTAACTCACTGAACGTAAATATGGGGGTAGTTTTCAAAAGTGGTTCTTGCGCTTGAAAATATTGTTAGAGATCCCCAACATGTTCGGTGATGAAATTTTTTATTCTGCAGATAGAGTCGAATCACTAATTACTGGTACAGGGAGAAGGTGTAGTCGGTTGGAGGAGAAGGGTGGGGGTATTACAGTTAACATATTAGGTGTAGAATTGTATTCTAAATGTTTTTAGTGATTACCAGTTTTGTGCTATGTTCGCTATTTTTTAAGATAAACGAGAATCACTTGATTTTGAACATTTCGATAGATGAATTTTACAAAATTGGGGCCCAAAAATTGATGTAAATGTAATTTTTGTAATAATCACAAATTTAGACAATCTTATAAGAAGAAACTTTTAATTGAATTTTTTTTTTTGTAAAACGAACTGAATGGGAGATACGAGCATTTTTAAAAAGGAGGTAGTATATTCTCCAAGGTGTAGGAATTAGAAAAAATGGCACCCAAGCTTATTTTTAAGTGAATACATTCTAGATTAAGTTTTTTACATTTGGTGCGAGCGGAAACCTTTTTTTTTTTTGCAGTAATTCGAATTAGGAGTTTTCTCGAAAAAGGGTCAAACTCCCTAGTACAAATACATCGATCGATATGTATATCGACTTACCATAATCAACGTGCCATTTTCCAACAGTGTAGTCTTATTGGATGTCATTTCCACTATGGCCATGCTCAAATTAGCCCTCAAACAGAACATATTCATGTAACCGAAAAAAGCTAAAAAAGCTATCATGTATCGTTTTTGCGAAAAAGCACATTGTGACGCGATCATAATGTTGCTTTTAGTTTTTTTTTTTTTAATCTTTTAAAACACTACGAAAAAATTATCCGAGTAACGTGGTAATTTTCGTACAATTTTGCTACAGTTTTATCAGTGTATGGGTAAGCAGTAGAAGTACGAAACAACAATACCTTCGTAAACAGGTTATAACACAGTAAATACCACGATACTAGGTTAGAGAATTATTACCCACCGGCTTATCACTTACTAAACATTTGGTTACCAACGAATTGTACATGCAATAAATATTATGTTGCGAAGTGATAAATAAATACATATTTTAAAGAAGTCGGTGTAACATCGTATTCGTTATGATAAGATTTCAATTATACTTTGCGAGTATATTTTATACGCCGTTTACCCACCATTGATAAGTATCATATAAACGTTCCACAATTATCAGATAGTGAAATCCGTCCTATCACCGATTGAGACGATACTCAGCCAAAATGTTAGTTTTGATACACAACCACCCGAAAAAAATTTTTGACCCGTTCCTTCACCCCAACCCAAGTAACATGACAGTGTGTACATGGTATTTCCGGAGTGGACGATAAAATTAAGGGGTGGTACACCACACCTTGTATATGTGCGTTATGATGGTTGCCTACCTATCTGGAGATTCATTGCTGCTGTATGGAAAATTTAATTTGTCATTTAAGGTAATAAATTTTGCCACCAAGTTCTCTAGAATTTTGATTGTAACTTTTGAACGAAAAGGGTACATTTTTTCCTGTTGGTTCTAATTTGTAGAGGGAAGTCTGGCAAATAATTTGAGACCATGAAAATGACGATTGGACGATCAGGAGAAGAATAAATGAGAGTTAAATGCAAAAAAAAAAAACGTTTAAACAACTCTTGTATAAATTTTTTTTCGAAATATTTTTAAAAAGTTCGAAGTAACAGGCTAATATTATGCATCAAGCGTATAGCCCTGAATTTGGCCTTTCAAAATGGTTCTCTCCTTCAGGTCCCTATAACTCTTATTTTTCAAGTTATAAATTATTAAAACCAAAAAGGATACAATAAAATCATTCAAAATTTATTACATGTCCTTTTTGAGTTCTTTATTGGATCTTTTTGTGATCGCAAAGCTGATCCATCAGTATGAAGATATTTAATTCCTTTGTTTGTGTAAATTTTAAGCGAACGAGTGTACAAGAACTTGAGATATAAGAGTTGAAAAAAAAAATTAAAAAAAGCGAAATCAAATTTTATATTATGTATAAATCATTCGATTTTAATTTCAAATAAATTTTTTAGAAAAATTATAACGCCAGAAATGTTGAGCTTCTACTGCGGTGTACTTAAGGACCTCCATATGCACTTACTCACCTTCCAATTCCGAAAAGAGATTGGTTTGGATCAGCTTTGTGATCGCAAAAAGATCCAATAAATAACTCAAAAAGGATATGTAATAAATTTCAAACCATTTTATTTCACCCTGTTTGGTTTTAATACTTTACAACTTGAAAAATGAAGATGATAGAGACCTGAAGGAAAGAACCATTTTGAAACACCAAATTCAGGGCTATATTCTTGATGCATAATATTAGCCTGTTACTTTTAACTTTTTTGAAATATTTTGAAAAAAAAAAATTTATGCAAGAGTTCTTTACACGTTTTACATTCAACTCTCATTTATTCTTCTGCTAATCATCCAATCATCATTTTCTTGGTTTGAAATTATTCGCCAGACTTTCTTCTACAAATTAGAACCAACAGGGAAAAATTTACTCTTTTCGTTCAAAAGTTACAATCAAAATTCTAGAGAATTTCGTGGCAAAATTTATTACCTAAAATGAAAAATTAAATTTTCCATACAGCAGCAATAAATCTCCAGATAGGTAGGCAACCATCATAACGCACATGTACCAGGTCTGGTGTATCGTTCGCCTTAATATTATCGTCCACTTCCCAAACCTTGTATGCTCAAAATTCAATATTGGGGGAGGGGAAGGGGGCAAACTGTTCGAAATTTTCATACCTGCTTACAAAATAGGTGTATATGAGAGAATTTTTTCAATTTTTTTTTTGAATATTCAGCAAGATTTTGGTGGGAGAGGGGGTTGAAAATGAATATGTATTTCAGTTGAAGGGAGTGGACATAACTAAAACTATTTTTCAAGAATTTAATTATACCCTTAGATATGATGAATAAATATTTTTTGGAGTGCTCAGAGGGTGGTACAAAATGCTCAAAAAAATTAAAAACTCGTAAAAACGGTGTTTTTGTTGATTTTTTGTCGCGTTTTAACCTTCAAAGGTCAATATTTCGGTAAAAATTAAAATTTAGCTAGAAATCAAGAACTGTCATTTTTGTGTGCTTCTACGTACTTTGCGTAAAATTACAACTTTTTTCGAAATATTGATCAATGAAGGTCAAAACGTGGCAAAAAAACTACAAAAACACCTTTTTTGGAAGTTTTTAATTATTTTGAGTATATTGCATCCCCCTTTGAGGACTGCAACAAGTACACATCATATTAAACAGTACACAATTCAAAATTTTAACCCCCCCCCAACAAAAAACCATCCTATCTAAATATAAAAAACAAAAATGGAAAATATTATTGCATATACACCTACTTTGTAAGTATTTTGTGTAAAAATTTTGAACATTTTGGACCACTTATATCGGTGACTGAAAATATTGAATTTTGGGCATATATGGCGATATTTCTCAAATGGTGGGGCGGGGGGGGGGGGTTTAGTAGTGGTTTTATACCAGAGCAAGCATTTTGTGTGATTATCATCCCAATCGGCGACAAAACGAATTTCCATATCTTATCATAGAGGAGCCTTTGAACATCTCAACTCAATTTGGAGGGTAGTTACTCGAAAAATAAACATCCCATAAGGCATGTCTAGGACACCTGCTGAATGTACATACCAAATTTCAATTCTCTAGCTCATTTTGGTGGAAAGATAGGGGAGGAACAGCCCTTTTTCAAGCTCAAAAAAGGAAAAAACCCTTATATCGCCCCCCCCCTAATTGACCTAGGAGGTTGATTTTTGGATATGTTATACAACATTGAATCCTCTATCGATTGACTCAAAAAGAAACAATTTTTGTGTTTTTGGCCCCTCATCACCCCCTCCCTCAAAATGGTGCAAAACTAAATTTAGACCCAAGGTCATCCCCACCCATATATCTCTAATCCGCCACCAAACTGAGCCGATTGACTGAATTGGAGCAATTTCGATCAGTATCGAGCAGAGTAAATAATTTTAATGTTTGGGGGAAAAAAATAAAAAAAAAATGAATAAAAATAAATATCTGACATGGCCAAAAATTGTAATTATGGTCTTCTAGGACCCCAAAACGGATTTTGTTGATATCTACTCCCCTCATCCTCCGTTGGTCGATGGACTGTAATAGCCTGGTTTTAATTGACAATATGATACAGAAAATCAAGCTAACAAGCTGGACAAATGTAAGTAGTATTATAAAAAATTATGAATATGCTTAAAAATCATACTTTACCAGTGTCTGAATAGTATCTTAAAAAATTTATATTCTCAGGCTCAAGGGCAAATCTCACTCTTTACCCTGCTATAACCTTTTTAGAGTAGAATAAAAATGTACTGAGCTATTTCCGCCCTAGAAGAAAATCCCAGAGCAGATACGACACAAAAACCAGTATTTTAGAAGGGTCTACTCCATTCGTCGATTAAGCACATCCCTTAATTGTGAGGATTTTCCAGTATGTTCTTCATAGAGCCACTTCTACAACATATTCATTTCCTACCTCAGTCTAAGAGCCCATTATATGTCTGCTTATACTGGACCATTGGTCATTTACCTTCACCGATGACAGCAACATATACTTTTATATACTCAGGTACATAATAGGTAGCTAGATAGGTAGGTACACGGCATATTACGTCATAATAAATGGCGTAGTAAAATATAAACACGACGACATCAACACATATTCGCAAAAACCTACTTGCACACGCATTATAGGCAAACCGACGACCCGACGCGACTCGACGAGGCGGAATATTTCGAAAAATGAGACAATTTCGAGCTGTATTTATTCAACTGGCACGTCAGCGAAAAAAAAATCCAACGAATACAAATATGCATGTAGCTTCCTGCACGTACGTACGAGTTTTTTTTGATCAGCCATTTGACAAAATAATATTGATCGGCGAGTACCAGTTGAGCTTAATGTTACGAAATGAATATTCGGGACGACGATGGACGCACCGACAACAATATCGGGGGCAAATTTGGCTTTTGTAAATTATTCGCAATCGTTCTTCTATTCGGTTTAGTACCCGAAGCATACGTGAGTAATTTTTCCGAATGATTAGTCGTAGTGTTTCGATCGGACACGTTGAAAAAAAAAAACATTTGATGGTACGTTAATTTACAGACAGTCACCATCGAATGGAATTTCGTCTCTCCATATCAACTCAGCCAGCAAAATAATTGGAAAACATTACAAGGCGGAGGAGACACGGCCAATGTAGACTTTTCAAAAGGGGTAAGTAAGTAACGGTATTATTAATAATTTTACCATATCCTGGTACCTGGATGGAATATTTCAAATCATCATTATTACTTCCGAAGGGTCAAGTAGCATTCGTACCAGCTCCACTGCTTGGCTACGGTTTGTACAACCGACCTTACCCCGGATCACCACGTGTAATAAATTTAGACTTAGGTGGGCCCAAACGCAACAATGAACGCTCCTCTGAAGAACACCGCAAACACAGAGGAAATCATTACGGAGATCATTCTTCCGATCATCACGAACCCGAGCATCACCGCAAACACCACGAATCGCCGAAAGAGAAGCTTAACAACGAACACGCCGAACAAGCTGAGGTCTCTAAGCAAATGGCCGGCGCATTAAGCCAGCTCATCCAATATAAGAAAGCTCAATTGGCCGAACACGCCAAGATGCGCGATCAAGAACTGAAACAAGGTAACGAGGAAGCTGCTAAAAAAGAGCACATAATCATGAACGCGCTCGAAAAACAAATCAGCCTCTTGGAAGGTATAGAAAAGACCGAAGAAGCCATTATGGGCGGCGAAGTTGAAATGTATTACGATAACGATGGAGCTGGACATAAACACGATCATCACGGAGGAGACCATCATCACGGTGGAGACCATCATCACGGTGGCGATCACCATCACGGTCACGACGGCGATGGCGATCATCATCAGCATCATCCTCAGCACGAGCATCACCATAAGAATGCCGAGGAACCTTATCATAATCACGAATACGCGGCTGATGATGATGATGATGACGACGAGAACGGAGAGCACGAAGGAGACGAAAATCATGATCAAGATGACGACGATCAAATTCATGAGGCACATGATGCAGATGAAGGACATGGACATCACGAAGACGAGGGCGATGGATTTTACGACGCCACGGACGATTTCCAAGACCATGATGACACCAACAACGATCCAGACTACGATCCTCATGAAGAGCACCATAACGAAAGAAGATCGCCCTTTGTATCTTCATTTTTACCATCTCTATCGCCAACGACCACAGATCCCAACAGCGCCACAGTTAAAGCAGATGCCACAGCAGAAGCAGCAATCAGCACAGCACCTTCTGCAACTCCATATTCCAATGAACCATCGACCCAGGTCGATGTCTCTGCCAATGCTAATGCTGTAGCTTCGACAACTACCAACACTCCTGATACTTCAAGTACCTCTACCAGCAGTGCAAATTCCAAATCTGGATGGTTTTCTTGGTTTGGATCGTCGAACGATACTCCTACGTATTCGCCGTACAGCTTGCTACAGTATCTGTCGCCTATGGATAAATCGCAGGATAGTTTGATGTCTATGTTTAACGTCTTCTCCGATCCGTCCAATAATTCGTACCTTTCGAACGCTTCGACCATGATGAGGATCGTTATGTTTTTCATGCCAGGCACTGGTATCGTGGATCAGGTGCAATTTACGATGGCCTTGTCGAAGATTATGTGGGAGGCAGCTTCCATGTACTACGAAGGGTACGGTACGACCAGTATCGCGGTCGTGGTACTTGGTGAAATGGCAGAAGCGGCTTATTTGGTAAGTCCATAAATATTTGGATGAGTAGTGTCTGCTGGCTGCTTCATATAATTACTTTCATGATCTTTTCTTGACTTCTTTATTAGTACAGGCTTTTTAGGTTTGAATCTGAATAAAATTCATGGAAATCGGAAATTTACTCTCGAGCTTCCCTAAAATCCGTGAAGGGTGCAGAAATTGTTTTTTTTAGCTGTTACTTCGCAAATAACGTTCTTGGAAAAAAAAATACTGGAACAAAAATTGTAGAGCATCAAAATACCAACATTTTTACTGCTATGACTTTTTCCTCCAGGAGGTCATGGGGAGGAGCTAGGGCGTTCAGAAAATAATAATTTTTGAAAATCTCCAATTGAAACGAATACTTCTCAAAAATCTGCTTAATTCACTTTTAGCAACATTTTTCTGGCATAGTACTTCTCATTATTGTGCGAAATAAGAAAAATGTTGGATCGTGCCCTTTTATCAAAGTGGAAGGGGGAGGAGAAGCTGATCTGCAAAAAGTTTTCTTTCACCAGGAACGAGTTCATTATGGTAAAAAATTCGAAAAATTGGTTCAAACAAACGTTGTAGAGTATTAGAAGAAGAAGGATTTCGTTTTTTAAATTTCTTCCTAGTTGGTCATGGGACGGAGCTAAGACATTTGGAAATTCGTCACGAAATGAATGATTTACGCCTAGGTGAGTCAGGTATGAAATCCATCCAGTCAAAAATCAAGTCAGCCAAATACAAAGGTTTTCGTGGTTGCGGAATTCCATTTTGACAACCATTTGAGTAATGTATCCAAATTGGGCTTCCAAAGGGGAGGTTTAAAATTCAAAATTTGCCAAATTTTAGACACTGGTATCGATTTACAAAACTCCAAAATTATCTCAAACCTTAATTATTTCAAGATCACAGTACAACACACTTAAAAACCCAAATACCGAATCTGATTCCTATTTATATGTATTTTATACAATTTTAAGATTTTAACACCCCGTTTTGGGGCCTCAGTTGAGTCTTAAAACTAAAAACTTTCATTCAACTAGAACAGCAGTTTTTGGAATTTGTAAATCGACACCGATGTCCGCAATTTGGCAAATTTTAGATTTCCGAACCTCTCTTTTGGAAGCTCGATTTGAATCTAACGCTCAAATAGTTGTCAAAATCGAATATTGCAACCCCAATTAATCCCTGCATTAGGTTCATTACATTTTTGGCCTAATTATTCATTTCAAGAGGAATTTTCAAGAGTAACTTTTTTAGCCTGATTATCTATGTCATATTGTCAATGAAAACCAGGCTATACCGGTCTATCGACCAACGGCGGATGAGGGTGGAGGGGAATACTAACAAAATCCGATTTGAAGTTTTTATTTTTCTTACTTTCCCACAAAACTGAAAATAATTTACTTAGCTCGATACCGACCAAAATCGATTTCTGGAGTGAGGATGACCTCGGATCCAAATTTAATTAAGTCCAACTTCAGGAGAAAGAAGGAGAGGGGGTGCTAAAGAGGTTAATCGCAAAAATTGTTCCTTTTTGATCCAATCGATGGACAATTCAGAGTTGCATAACATACCAAAAAATCAGAGAGGAGTATGAGGGGTTTTCCCTTTTGGACCTTGAAAAAAAGCTGTTCCTCCCTTATTTCCCCTCTTAATTGAGCTAGAGAGCTGAAATTTGATATGTACACTTGGTAGGTGTCATAGCAGTGTCTTTTGGTGATTTCTACTTTTCAAATCTTTTGCCATCCTCACAGGCCCGAAAATGCAGTTTTTTGGTCGACCTATCTCATTTCTGTAGTTTATTCCACTTACAGGCCTCCCCGTGCCCCATCGATTGTGGCAGGAAGTTTAAATTTGGTATGTAGTGATTTGTATTTTGGTGATTTCGACTTTTAGTCTCATTACACTTGCTCATAACCCCAAATAAGCACTTTTGGTTCGTTTTTCTAATTTTTTGAGTCTGTTCTTCGCACATCTCCCTCCCTTAAAATTGGGCGAAGAGTTGAAATTTGGTATACTGATTTAGTACAAAACATAGATATGTCTTTTCGTTACATAGACTTTTAGAAAATTAAAAAATGTACATGTTTCATTTGGAGTGAGACTTGTCCGAAATTCTTGACATTTTCATAATTTTTAGGGTCCAATAAACACCAAGGTGAGTTGTTTTGGGCATTTTTTTTTTGAAATTTTGAAAATCGAAGAATGATAGGGGACAATATTGTAAACATTTCAGCCTCTTATCCCTTGTAGAAATTCCAATCTGTCGTTGAAACGATTCAAAATTTAAAAAAAAATTCAAAAAAATCAAACAAAAAGTTTTGAAAAAAGTGTAATAGTTTTAATACGACAATTTACCGAATGTGTCTAAATTTTTCTTTTTTTTTAAGAATCTTTTTTTGAAAATACACGAATACGCGAAAAGAAAGGTACATTTTAATATGTAGTCCGATAAAGAAGGTTCAAATTCGAAAATTGTCAGAAATGGTTTCTCCGGGTAAAAAATTAGTAGCACTAAAACCATTTCTAACAAATTTTTTTTTGAAATTTTTCTTTGAATTTTTTTCAAAGTTTGACTTTTTTAGAGCCAGATTGAAATTTCTGTAAGGGATAAAGGACTGAAATTTTTATCACGTTCTACTGCGCTCTATTTCGTTTTGATTTTTTAAAAGAAGTAAAAAACGAGCCCCCCCCCCTTGGCCAGTAGACACTGTGATGATACACAAAACTTTCATTTTCTATAAATAATTATTTATTTGATCTGCGTAGACTCGTCGTGACGAAGAGTCCATTATCCAAAAAAAGATCCTAACTTCGGTCAGTACCTACAACCTATCTACTACCTATAGCCAAATGAGAATAAATTTCTCTTCTCTTTCTATCTCACTGCTTGTTTTTTTTTTCGTCAACAGGGCGACACAGTCAACATAGATGGATGGGAAGTGCCAGCATTTATGAAATACGTTAAATACATGAAATACCCTGATTTGAACACGGAGCAAGAGCAAAAATTACAAAAAGATATAGAAAACTTGGTCACAATGACCTATCCGAACATATCACCAGAGTTGAAAACTACCTTCATAGGAGGCCTCACAGATACGACGAAATTCTTATCGCTACTCGTAAGTATCTTAGCCTTCTTCTTTCGCTAATTCATCCTGCAATTTCAAACACCTGTTTAATCTTTTACTTTTAGAATGTCCAGGGAGACTTGCACGTAGACAATGTGGATGTAAATTTCTCCGAAGTATACATCAAAATGCATTCGGCCTTCGAAGATTCTGCTTTGGAGAAAATCAAGAAATCAATTCTCAGCGCTATAGACGCCGTAAAGGCTAAATTCAATTAGTATTTTCCCATTTACCTAGGCCTAAATAGGTATACCTAGGTACATGTAATTTCGCCCACGTGAATATACGTTATTTTAATTTTTAATCATTTAAAAGTTAAAAGCACTTTGGTACATATTTTGTAGGAATTGTTCAAGCGCATGCTAAACTCGAACGGTATACCCATCGCTCTTTCTACCGACTCTTATCCCAACCATTAACATGAATGATTTTCGAGCTCGGCTGAAGCTCAAGAGCGCACTCTAAACTATAAAGTAGTAATCACGCAATCGATACTCAAATAAAAGAGCTTTTTCTCTGGTACATCGACGCCCATAGTAAGTGAATTTTACCAGATTACGTATCATCTCGTACGTATTTCAAAAATCACCTTGCTCATCGCTCTCAAAAAAATTAACACACATTGACAACCTCTAATACGTCATTAGAGCACCTAACTACGTGTATCAAGTATCACAAAACATAACTGGTCTGGTAGGAAATTTTTCACAGATACCCAATTAGCAAAAGCAAGTTTTTAAAGAGCATCTTGTTACCTGAATTTTATTTGACATAATGCAAATAAAATCATACAGTGACGATATGATCGTAGTACTTATGTTTGTACAAATGTATCCTGACGCATGAAATCATCACGTTGAGTCAAGTCTTTCATTATTAAATTAATAGTTACAACATAGAAAAATCTCGAAAATAATTATTAAATTTCATGCATCATCACTTACCCATATTATTTACTGCTACGATTTTTCAAAATATAGCTTCTCAATTTTCAACCTGAAAAAAAACACACATACAAGCGTACAATTAATAAAACAATCAATAAAATGACAGAAAATACCAGGTTGAAAAATATTACACGAAATAAACTACAAATATTAAAATATGTAGGTTCGAAATAACATGAAGGGAGGATTAAAACAATGAAATTTCACACGACAAAAAATACCAATAGTTAGTTTCCAGCAAATCTTGTCCATAAAATGAAACTAAGTATGGTCAATATATCGAAAAAAGATAGTTCAAAATGTTTAAAAAAGAGAAATTTAAATAAAGATACACCCACATTGGACAAATGTTATAGGTATTTATATTTTCAAGCATCAGGGATTGTAGTCAAAATGATGTTGGAATAGACCGGAAACAAAACAGAAACTTTACAGAAATAAAGATGACAGTTTAAGATAATGAAAATGAAAAGTTACCATCAAACTATTCAAAAGTTACATCGAGTTATATAACTCATTATGATGACGTCACACTAAGGTTGCTCTTGGGTTAATTCGACGTCATCATTATTGCAATGTTATGTTATTGTTATTGCAAGGTAATACCAACGTTACAGTATAACGTTACGATCAGTTTATTTAAGGCTACTTATAACTTTTAAGCTAACATTTTTATAATGTTATACTGAAATCACTGAAACATCAATGTAATATATTACTAACATTATTGCAACCTTATTAAAACGTTACTAAAACATTAATATAACGTAATTGCACCAGTACTGTAACATCATTATGACATTATTATAATATTTGTGCAGTAGTACTACTGCAACATTATCATAACATTAGTGCAATAGTAGTCCAACATTATTACAACACTAGTGCAAAAGTACTGCAACGCCGCTATAACAATATTACAATAGCACTCCAACGTTACTATAATATTACTGTAACAGTCATTCAACGTTATTATAATGTAAATGCAGTAGTACATGGTATTGTCATAACATTGGTGCAATAGTACTCCAACATTACTATAACATTACAGCAACAGTACTCCAGCATTACTGTAACATTATTGCAACAGTCATCCAACATTATTATAATATTATTGCAGTAGTACTGCAACATTATCATTACATTAGTGCAATAGTACTCCAACATTATAACAACACTAGTGCAAAAGTACTGCAATGCAGCTATAACAATATTACAATAGCACTCCAACGTTACTATAATATTACTGTAACAGTCATTCAACGTTATTATAATGTAAATGCAGTAGTACATGGTATTGTCATAACATTAGTGCAATAGTACTCCAACATTACTATAACATTACAGCAACAGTACTCCAGCATTACTGTAACATTATTGCAACAATCATCCAACAGTATTATAACTTTATTGCGGAAGTACTACAACGTTATCATAACATTAGTGAAATAGTACTCCAAAGTTACTATAACATTACTGCAACAGTCATTCAACGTTATTTTAAGGTTAATGCAGTAGTACTATAATATTATCCTAACATTAGTGCAATACTATTCCAACGTTATCATAACACTAGTGCAATAGTACTCCAACATTATTATAACATAATTGCAATAGTACTATAACATTATCTTAACAATAGTGCAATAGAAATCCAGCGTTGCTATACACTACTGCAACAATCCTCCAACATTATTATAGCGTTACTATACTGCTATTGCAGCATTACAGTATCTTTATTGCAATGTTCAATAATAACATTATTGCAACGTCACTCTAACAGTAGTACAATGTTGCTTCAACGTAAGTGTAACGGAACTCTGACGTTATTGTAACATTACTGGGAACATTGTTATAAAATTTCATCAACGTTGAATTAACGTTACAAATTGTACTAGCTTCTTGTGATGGAAATGTAACTGCAACAATCTCATAATGATACTGCAACGTTTTATAAATGTTATGTCTACCTCACGACACTAAAGACATAACTTCACAACAACACTTCAAGATGATGTCTTGAAAATGTTATAGTAACAGTACATTAATGCCATTTTACCAGTATGAAGCCGTTAAAGTACCACTCTGGAAACATTACAGTAATTTCAAGAAAATGATATCAAAATATTGAATGACTGCCGTTTATTGATAAACTGTAATAGCCTGGTTTTCATTGACAATATGACCTAGAAAATCAGGCTAAAAAGCGTTATTTTTCAAGGAGTATGATTAGTTAAGAATTTTGAATCGGACTCATGGTGGAATTTTCAAACTATCCGGTGCAAGTTCGTCTCTAAGGTCTGAAAAGTCAACGGTATAAATTTTAGGCCCCTACTTCTCTACCGGTCCTTCTTATATATCTCCATATGTGGTTGTATTCATCATCTATCCTGCTCAACTAAATTATTATACATGAAATAGGCGGCTAAAATTTTTTACCGGAGACTTTTCAGAGCTTGGAGAACAACTTGTACTGGATAGTACGAGAATCCTAGCACGTGGTCGATTCACAATTCTTAGCTAATCATGCTCTTTGGAAAATAACTATTTTTCAGACTTTGGCGCTCAAAAATTAGTGGTATATTTAGTTTGAAATTACTCGCCAAACTTTCCTCTACAAATTAGAACCAACAGGGGAAAATTTACTCTTTTCGTTCAAAAGTTACAATCAAAATTCTAGAGAATCTCGTTGCAAAATTTATTACCTAAAATGAAAAATTTAATTTTCCATACAGCAGCAGTGAATCTCCAGATAGGTAGGCAACCATCATAACGCACATGTACAAGGTCCGGAGTACCATTCGCCTTAATATTATCGTCTACTCCCGAAACACCCTGTATATCTTTAATGATTGCTCGAGTTGTCCTTGATAAAATGGAAGATTTCAAATAAAACGCCAATCAGCTATTATATTAAATTTCCATTCAATCGCTACCATGGGACACTTGAGAAAAAAAAACAACACCGCTCATTAAAACCGCGTTTATCCAACCCCAAGACTTTTTCAAACAGCCTTCGGGTAACATAAACCATCTTTCGTAATCATTCGATATCGTTATATCTGATCCCCTATACATTTCAACGGCTAATCTTCCATATAGCTTACAAAATAAACAAGATTAAGAATCAACCACTGGTAATTAGCATTTTGACGTTTCGCGCATCGTTCGCTCATACATATAATATGCCACGCCATTCATCGCACAATGCGTCGCATCGTAAAGACCTCGCTCGAGTATAGAATTTCAATCTGTCCCTATATCATAAGCAATCTTCTTTTCTTTACCCCTTTTGCCTTTGTGTTCATCGTACATATTATATTCTAGCTACGAGCGAGGTACGTTCATGCACAGACTACGAACTGCAGGACACAGGACGAAGCAAAAACTGGGCGTAATAAGTGGCACTTTGACATTTCGCTCGTTTTTAGTCACACTCGTCCAACTACAGATATCAAAAAAAAAAAAAAAAAAACGACAAAAACCTTGTAAGTAATAAATTCAATTTGTACGCCACTCATATTCTTAATACAATTTGTCATCTTTCCAAAAAATAAAAAAATAAATAAAATAAAATACTTCGTCGTCCCTGTGGACTATGTCATCATTGTCGTCGTCACAGATAATGTATATCGGATCGAGTAAAATTAGTAATGAAGAGATGAAGAGAAGAGGCAAGCAAAATACTGGACATCTTTATACATAGGAAAATGAAGTATTGTACCTCTATCTACATTGCTATAATCATTCGTCGTAATAAAGAGGGTGGAGGAGAGAGAGAGAGAGAGAGAGAGAGAGAGAGAGAGAGAGAGAGAGAGAGAGA
>FIZR01007374.1:0-21643 GCA_900060175.1 Ferrisia virgata
AAAATTTTTTCAAAAAAAAAAAAAAAAAAAAAAAAAAAACAAAAAAAAACGAGCGGATTTCGAATTCTTTAATTTTTATTTGCTGCCGAAGGTATGTGAATCGAGTGGTTAAACTTTTGTTCAATTCGCTCTATTCAAACCGATTCTAGCTATGCTCGAATAATAAAAAATGCGGGAATATGTCGCTGGTCGCTTGTACTCTGATTTTCAGTAGTAGAACTCGAATCTTCCGTCAGTTTTGAGGCGTAAAACTGGTCCGATGAGAAAACTAAGCCGAAATTCGTGTTTGGCGTTCAAATTTAATGCGCAGCAATTAAAAGGCGCGAAAAAAGCTTGGCGAGAGCAAAAATGACCGGGGTTAAAGTTTTCAGCGTAAAAAATCGATTTTCATCAATTTTCAAATTTCTCAACCGGCTATAAACGAGGCCTTTTTGTCGAGGTTTTTTTTTTCAAAATCGAAAACATTTTTAGAAAGTGAAGAGTGCGAGCTTTCCAAAAATTTGCAATAGTCTTAGGTTTGGACTTTTCACGATAGAATCATCGCGATTTGGAAAAAACCGTTGATTTCGACGGATCGCTTTAGGGGTAAGGGGGAAGGCGTACGGAGACTTATCGACGGTAGTGCGCATAGAGATGAGCGCTAGCAGGTAATTAGGTACACTAACCGAACTGTCTACTGCTCTCCGTAGCCGACCTAGCTAGCCAGCTAGCTAGCTAGCTAGCTACGTGCGTCTCTGCGTGTCTGCTAATAGTTGTAGTTGGTAAGCGCTACGAGAAAAGACGCTGTTGTGTATGATTGTGGTACGTGTTACCGGTGGGTTTGCAGGTACGGCATGCTGGGAATGGGATACGGTCTAACTGGAAACAGCTCCGGCAAAACGATGAATACGATGTTGGGCGGTAACGCGGCGGCTGCCGCGGCAGCAGCCGCTGCCGCCGCGGCGTTGGATATTACGGCGTTGAATGGCGGCGGCGGCGGGGGTGGCGGCGGCGGCGGTATCAATCTGTTCGGACCGGTTGGTAGCGCAATCGCGTCTCGAAGCGCATTCGATCTCACTGGCGCCGTTCCAGCGGCCGCCGCATTCGACATGTTCCATCCTAGTCAGCTGACCATAAACAACAACTGCCTAACGCTGGCGGCGGCCGCCGCCGCACCACCTCCCGCCACGACTACCGCAGCCGAACTGTTGACCGAGATGACCAACAGCGTCGCAGATATTAAGAAAATCGACCTCGATGTGCCCGAAGAAGTGGTTACCAATATTTTAGGGCCTGGCGGAAGATCGCTGCTCGAATTGCAATACCGTAGCGGAGCCATGATCCAGATATCGAAAAAGAATCCTTATTCATCGAGCGGCGGCGGAGGCGGAGGTGGTGGCGGCGGCGGCGGCGGCAACAACAATCATCGTATAGTTACCATCTCGGGTACCGCGTCCGCCATAACCGCCGCGCAATTGATTATCGACCATCAGATATCAGAACTCGATTTGAAAAGACTAAGAAGCAACGTAAGCGCGATAGAATAACAACTCGACGGCGGCACGCCTTCCTCCCATCCATCTCATCTTCTCATTTGCTCTAAATACCTTACTCTACACCACTCGACTCCACTCCTGCCCAATGTACTCGTGTCGCGTCGACTACATCGCCACGCGCCAGCTTATAGCTAGCTCTGTGCTCGCACTGCGTACACACGATGCGTAGACGTCGGTTTCAATTTTTGTTGGCGTACCTTGCTGCCCTACACTTACTACTCGAGTACCACCGAGTACGTAGTACCTAGGTACACGTACTACGTACGTATTATGTAAAATTACGATAACGATAGGCTCGAATCGATAGTGGCGTTGCGATAGTCGATTCCAGTGATAAATACGTAGATAGAAGTGCCGCGTAAATTACTTACGATTATTATATATTATTGTTACGATACGCGTACGGTGTACGGTGTACGGTGTACTTAGAAATTACAGCTACACATTTAGCCGTAGGTAATAATTTGAAATTAACCGTGCCATATGTCGCCGTCCTCCTATGCCTCCAAAATACCATAGGCTACGTAGTACGTAGTTCGTAGTACGTAGTTCGTAGTACGTAGTTCGTAGTACGTAGTACGTAGTACGTGAAGTACTCGTAGTACATAGCTACAGAGTATATTGTACGTCTATTGGCTACGTGCCCTAATAAACAACGTGTTCGTAAAAGTACGTTGTAGACTGTAGTCGCGACTCGCGAAGCTTCTGCACGTTGTAATGCGTAGTGCCGCCGTTAGCGAGCATTACCAAGATGTGAGACTACGACTACGGCACGTTACGTTACGGTACGTTACGTTACGTTACGTTAGGTAAGGTCGCGTCGTATTAAGTCAGCCAAGCGCATCTTTCGAAGGCGCTTACGAAACTTCGCCTATGTCTACCACTCTCCCGAACAGTAGTATCTCATTCCTCGTTCAAGTTATTTATTATATCTGTCGAACTTGAAGTCTGTTGTTTTGTAAAATGGTACCCAGCTATCCACTACTACACCTACGATACAGCGCTGCAGGCATAGGCATAGGCATAGGCATAGAAGCATACTGGTGGTCTCTAGCTATGCACTGGGCTTCGTACTAGATGAAATGATTTCATACCCGTGCAATACGAGTATACCGCAAAAAGAATACGGGGCACAAAGTGACATGATTTGACGTAAATGACGTGACGTGACGTGACGTGATACGAATACACGAGCATTCCCTATTGACAAAACGTAAAAATGAAAAAAAAAAAGAAAACGCGAAAACGCCGAACGCTGTTTACTTTGGCGGATTTTTTTAGTCCGACACCGAAGCTGATACGCAGCTCATCGCCGAAAATCTAATAAAGTACATTTCACTAAGCTACTAGCCTACTAACTTCTTGTTTAAATTCAGTTTTTTGTTTTGTTTTTTTTTTTTTGAAATCCGTGTAATTGAAACATTCGTACAGAAAAATATCGCCGTTTTCTTTATGTAAAATTTACTTACCGATTGCAGTAATTCTATACACTTACTTTTAAATTTTATCATTTTGGAGGCGGGAAGGAAGAATGGCTTAATACTTACACTTTTACCACCAGTCAAGTGAGAAGTGAACGTTTTTGAAAGGCGCTCGTCGTTTTAATGATGCTAAATTCGTATTGCGTTTATTTTTGTGCGGCTGTTTTGGCATTGAATGTACGCTGCGCTGTGCTGCACTGCACTGCACTGCACTGCACTGCATTGTAGGCTATAGTCTGAGAAAGCCTCTGAAATTTTAACGTAAACAAATGTGGTTTTGTCCATAGGGTTGTCATCGTTGTACTCGTTGTACTTATGTATTGTGTGAAAAGCTAAAGCTAAGTCCAAGACTTAAGACTAAGCCGTATTGCGCACCTAGTTCTACACTCGTTAAACTAAAATTGAATTCGCGAATCGCAAATCGGACTAATGCCGACGTGATTAAGTTTTATCGCCCTTTTTTACGCAACATAACATTTACCTACCAACTTTTTTTTGTTTCGTTTCGATGATTATCATTACTATTGATTATTAAGTTATTATTTTAGTACATATTGTTATTGTTAAAACATATATTGTAATTTGTTATACGTTGTCGTTGTTGTTGTTGTTGTTGTTTGTTGTTGTTATTGTCATTGTCATTGTCATTGTCATTGTCGTCGTCGTCGTTATTATTGTTGTTGATGACGCTACCTATTTTGTTATATACTATCATAATTTTTTTTTGTTATAACTTACTTTTAATGTTACCACTGAATATTTTGATCTTAAGTCATCCGCTGCACCGTCGCGTCGATATCATTACCTCCATTATCGTCGCAAATACAAACGATGATAATGCCACCATCGTCGTCATCGTCGTCATCATCATCATCATCATCATCATCATCATCATCATCATCATCATCATCATTCTCATCATATGCAATTTTCATCACGCCTGGCACATCGTTACCCTCGTTACCATCAACATCGTCATCATTTCGTACGAATACCTCATCGGTGTGATTTTCTACACACGCGTACGCGTATTATTTTATTGTTTAGCATTAGCAAGCTACTGGCGCGAGTACGCTCCCGAGGCGATAAGATCGATTACTACTCGCGGGAATACTCAGTTACCTACGTACACGTACGTTCATATTGGTCTATCTCCATCTCCCTACCCACTCACCTACCCACCAACTTAGCTAGGCAATTACTTCGTGTTGAAAAATCGCAGACGTTGTCGGCGATAGCGGTGATTCGTTCATGCGGGTATTTTTAGGCGTTAAACCCGGCATCGCTCATTAGAAATGAAATTGAAAATATGCCGGACTTACCGTAAATATTAGGTAGTATGTTGAAGAAAATCTGGGTAACGATTGAAGGATTTTTATACGCTTGTTCGGGTGGCTGTAAAATCTTAATAAGTACTAATACTTGTTCGGTATACCTATTGGCTATTATCTAGACACTGCTGGTCGAATATGATATCCGAAACGGTTATGGTTGTAGCGTAGCGATGATAGCGATAGCTGGTGGTTATTCGTATCGGCGCACGATGACGGTTTTTAATTGTACCCCGGTTACGGTTAGGTAAGGTACCTCTTCTTGCTCGAAAAGCAACCGTGATTTTGCTTTATTCTTCTTACTCCTCCTCCTCCTCCTCCTCCTCCCATGTTGCCCCTGTTTTTATGTTTTTAATTTTTAAAATTTTTTTTCCTCGCCAAAATCACGACGCGAATAACGTGTGACGAGACAGTCAGTTACGATGAACAGTTGTCGTTGAAAAAACTACGAAACAATCTTTCTTTCGGTGGTGGCTATGCTCGGTAAAAGGTAAATATGTGAACGTAAAGGTGAACGTATCTAAATGTCGTAGAGTAGTTGTAGCTAATAGCGATTAGCGATGTAGAAAGCGCGTAGGTATTACTTGTACGCGTCAATTTTGAATTTTTACCATCTCTTTTTCTCTCTGTCTCTCTCTCTCTCCCTCTCCCCCTTCCTCCTCCTTTCTCTCCCCCCCCCCGCCCTCACCCTCGGTGTAGAATGCATGGAAATAATTATCGTATCAGTACACAGGATTCGAAATCGCGAGGCTAAATTTTACTTGTGTTTCGATACCCTATTCACCCCTTAACCCCCCCCCTCGCTTCACCTGTTTCTTTTAAAGTTGGGGTTCAACCTGAAGCTGAAATTCTAGACCGAAAATCGAATTACGCAGGGTGATATTCAGCTGAAATACTTATACCATACTATCGAATAATTGTCAGGTGTTTGTATGCCAGTTGGTTCGGGTATAGAGTCGAGTATGCGAAAAATCGTATCCGATGCACATCTCTAGGGCCTACACTAAAAGAATAGCTAGCTGGCTAGCTACCTACCTATAAGCTGTTACCATTATCTACCCTTCTCGGTACAACTATTACCTAGAACCTGTACCTACTACCTATATCTACCGCACAGCTACCTACGCCTTGTTGTTGTTGTTGTTGTTGTTGGTGGGGGTGGTAGTGGTGGTGTACGTCTACGGACAGCAGGTATCTAGAGTTGTACTTGAGGAAAAATTGCGTAGCCTGGCGAACTCACACTCGCTTTCATTTCCACGTCGAAAACAACGACAGATTTTCGGAACTTCACGATGTAATGGTAACGTAGGCCTACCACCTACCACCTACCACCTACGTAGCATCCACCATCTACAATCTAGTAACCAGCTACCCACTACCCAGAGTCGGCCAAGTGAATTTCTCCCTTATGTAGCGAACAAAAAATCATCGCAAGCGCGTTTATTCAGTAATGAAAGGATTGAAAATCGGTATTTTTTTTTCTTATTTTGTATTTTAGCGTGAAAATTGCAGTCTGTCCTTTTAATTTTTGCCGTATGTTGCGTACGCTATATTTTGGTACAAATGAAATGCCGGCTGTACTAGTGTACCCGCTACCCCTGATACCTATCTATCCTACCTATCTACCTACCTACCTACCTGGGTATGGATGATTAGCTGATATTACGAATGGTAGCTGATTCGGGTGTACGTGCGGCAGGTGTACAGCTGTACCGACACTGTAACCGTAGGTAGGTACTCTGGGTAGCTAGCTATCAGGTACTTAGTATGGTACTTGCTGTATACCACGTATCGTATGTAGTTATCAGACATATACGATATCTTCCTAAGTACCTGCCTACCTACCTACCTACCTACCTAACTAACTAATCATCTATCATCTATCTGTAAGATGAAATTTGATTCATTTCGATGCTCAAATCAGTAGATTATTAAGGCTAAAATGGTTGTGCGTTTATTATTTTTAAGGTAATTTGTGTATAGAGTTATACGTATAATATATATATATATATATATTGTAGATGTACCTGTAGACGGTACCTATTACCCCTGCATAATACCTAAATGTAACGTCGCCATTGTTACTACTTTAAACATGACAATTACGTGTACTGTATACCTACTTACTTTTACTTATTGTTAATTATTATTCGTTTTTTGTTATCGGCCATTTGGTCGCGCGCGAGTTAACCATGCGATTGATTATTACGCGTAGACGCGTACATCCAGATAATTATACATACACAGTACATTAACACACATATGCGGACATACAGACATACCAATACATACATTTACGTACATCTGCATAAATGCATACATACCTCCTATCTCTACCAGGTACTACGGTGTACCTGTACAATGATTTACTTAATGTACTACGTACATCTACATGTATGTACACAGGCCACATACTTTAGATACCTACTACATCATATATAGTACACATACTACATACTGCATACTACATACTATGTACCTACTTATTACCTGTACTGTATTGTATCATTTTCTCTCTCTCTCTCTCTCTCTCTCTCTCTCTCTCTCTCTCTTTCTTTCTTTCTTTTTTTGTTTCTTTTTTTTCTTTTTTGTACCAATTGCGTTGGATTTTGAATTTTTTTTGTTGTTGTTGTTTTGTTAGATTTAATGTTTGTTTTGTTTTGTATTTACGAGTTGCGAGTTACGACAAAGAGTAGTTACCTTGATAAATATACGTATACATGCATGCATTACTTACGTATATGTAAGTAATGTATGTACCTGTATGGCGGCGTTGTGTTTTCTTTACCGGGCTGGGCGGGCAGTATACGTGAATGTAAAATACGACTACTGGTGTCTTCTCTCGGGCTTTTCTTCTCTTCCGAATTGCAAGAAATTCCCAATTGCCAACCTTTTATATCGATTATCTTTATCGATGTTAGTTGTTGAAGGGCTGAAAACAGCCAGAATGGCTCGTATCGTATCGTATCGTATCGTACCGCACCGCACGATGCGATATAATATAATCCTCCAATGGGCGGTCGATACGTTTCATACTTTTGAAGTACTCGTACGTTAGCCGATACTGCGATACTGCGATACTGTCTGCTTAGGCTGCGCTCCAAAAACTGCAAATTAAATCGAATATTTGACGCGATTTGAGTTGAATCGATGTATGTGTAATATTCGTGTGTGAAATATAACTTCGGCATCAAGTCGGCAAGCGGTTAAAATGATTTTTTCGGGTCAATTTTTTTCTACCCATTATAAGACTGTAGGTAGAAAAATAGCGAGCCCGTTTTGTTGTTTGGTTGCGTTGCAACTAACCGGAGTGAGCGATGCTATGGCAACTGGACAGCTGGTGTGCTGTGGAAAAAGAGGTAGACCATACCATACGTGTGCAGGCAGTTACTCGAGCCGCGTTAAGGTTAGTCGACTAGAAATTTCATCGGTGGTGGCGGCGGCAGCGGCGGCGGCAACGACGACCACTATACTATGGTGAGTACTCGACTCGAGGCTTTTCAATTTTTTTCACCGGCTTCGGCATTGGCATCGGCATCGCAGACGTCGGGCAAAAGGCACCAACCAGCGTACCGATAGTCGATTTTTAGGCGAACGCGATTGGTGGAAGCTTCGTTGTACGGGTGTCGTTGACGTTGACGTTGACGTTGAAATAAAGTACACAGGGTACGGCGGCTAATACAGTTTCCAGGGCACGCAGTACACACGCCGCTACGTACGCGTATGTAGCGGCGTGTGTACCTCTCTATATGAATGGATGGATGGATGGATGGATGTGCTGTACGTACCCTCGATGCTCTAAATACCGCTGGGTAGCGGTAGTTGTGAGTTGGAGTAGCCGCGAGTATGAGCGTGTAAAACGTTTGAGCCGATTTTTTGGAATGGCTGCGGCAAATTTCAACTGTGCGGCCGCAAATCGAACTTCCGTTGTTGAGTCGAGAGCAAACCATGGTACCTGATTTTGAAATTTCCTCGACTATTTTTACAACTATTTTGAGTACGTAATGTGTGAGAAAATGTTGGTTCAAAAGAACGAAGACCACGTGCGAGTATGTGTGGAGCGGCCAAGCGGCCAAGCGACCACCAAACTGTGCCGGCTCATCGGGATTTTGCCGGTGGGCCGAGTATCAACGTACCTAGTAGTTGGCACTTGGCAGTTGGTTTGGTACGCGTGACAGCGGTTTCCAGCGAAAAGAACGCCACTTACGATTCGTACGTATTACAGGGAGGTATCGGCGGAGGTGGCGGCGGCGGCGGCGGCGCTAAAAAGAAAACCAAAGGCGGTAAAAATACGAAAGGCGTTGCCAATATCATAGATGGCGTGTCGATTTCGGAAATGTCTCGCGAACAACTGGAGCCGTTTATCGTACGAATTCAACTGGAATTGGAAAGAGAAAGGGAGGAGAGACAATTTTTCCAGCTGGAAAGGGATAAAATTAAAACATTTTGGGAAATCACGAGGCAACAACTGCAAGAGTATCGATCCGGTTTGAGGTAGGTCGAGTCTTAGGTTAGACTAGTGTAAGAATTCAATGGCCGCTGGCCAGCGAGCTAGGCCAGCCAGCTGGTACACGAGTGCCTGCCCAGCAGCTAGTTTGGTTGCAACGCGCGTAGTGTACCTATCTACCTACCTACCTACCTACCTACCTACCTACCTACCTGCTATAGCGTAGGCCTACCGCTCCGGTAAATTTTGGCATTTTGGCAGAAACAAAGACAAGCAACTGGAAAAACTGGAAGCTGGTCACGAATCAGAGTTGAAGGTCTATCAGCAAAAGATCAAGTATTTGCTGCACGGTCAACACGCGCAATTGTCCGAATTGAAAGTAAGCAACGTGGCGACTACGGCGTCGAGATGACGCAGGGCGGAACTAGAGGCCGCCGCGATGATACGGAGAACGTTTGCGTTTGCTTTTGCTTTTTGCTTAGGTGGAAAATATGTTATCGTTGAAAGGCGTTGAAGCGGAGCTGACGACGCGAGAATCGCTGCTATTAAATCAAAACAGAACGTTAACATTGCAAATAATCGATCATCATCGACTTCACAAAAACGAATTACGCACGTTATTCTTGGTGAGTATCGAGTGAGTAAGTAAGTACGTACCCTCCCGAGGGTACGAGGGTATCACAGTAGGCCTCTCTGAGATCTATGTGTGTACCTTACTTGAAGTACTTTGCGTGCAAGTTGGATTGCGGTGCAACGTGCAACGCGCACCACAGACCAGTGACGATGACAATCGACGTACACCGATCCGTAGTACGTAGGTACGTACGCAGGTGCGCGCGCCCGCGCACACACACACACACACACACACACACTTTCATAGGCGTATGTACACACGTGTGCCGAGAGTACCTGCGCGGATACGAGACGAGAAAGCGCATAGCTGCGCGCCGAGTATAGATATTGCAACCAGACAAAAAGACACACGATGATAGATTTATGCTGGCTGATCGGACTGTACGTGCGGTAGATGCGAGAGTGGCGATGTGTATTTTTATAGTTGTTGTCGGTACGACGCGACCTGACGTGACGTGACGTGACGTGACGTGACGTGACGTATGATGTAAAGTTGATGTTTCAGGCGAAAAACGCGCAAATATCGAGAATGCGTTACGAGAGCGAACGCCGACGCCGAGCGTTCGAGCACAAATACCAACGTTATTTGCAGCAGAGTCGAAACGAGACGCGCTTGAAAAATAGCATGGCCAGCGCTAAAGTGGAACAAGCGAAAAACGTTTTAGTCAAGCGTATGGCGGACACGCACCGCGATATTTGTCAGCGCACCCATCACTTTTTCACGGATATTGTCGCGCAAAATTTAGCTCTGATTTGCGCGCTCAAGGTACACCCATACACAATCATCTTACACATTAGAGCAGTAACCACTCACTATACTCGTAGTCCGTAGTATCCACACGCACACACACACACACCCACTGCCCAGTGTAATGTGTGCCTAGTTGCCTACTACGAATAATCTTTTGTAACGCTATTGCGCCGAAGTAAACAGCGTTTGTCGGTTTTTTCGTTAGCGCAATTTGAGCACATTGAACGAGCAAAACGTTCGAATGAAAAACGAGATGCGCGATATGAGCAGACGAAATACGCTGTTGGCGGAGCCACTGAAAATCGCCGACCGCAGAATAGTGCAATTTCAAAACGAATTGAACGTTTGTCGCCGAGACGCGCAAAAGTATCGAGTGAGTACAACACGTACGAGCTGGTTTCTTTTTTGCGGAGGTATATCGAAAAATTTCCGTAAAAACTGAAAAAAAATCAATTTTAGTTACCTTTACGACAATTTTTGGATATTTTCATCGAAACACAATACGGCAAAGAGTGGGCGGCGGGGCGGGCGCGTACCAGAAATTGCGGACTTACAACTTTCGAGAATTAGCGTGCCGCCAAAAGAAAAGAAGTGAGGCAAAAAAAAAAGGTCCGTGTACGAGTATTGAACTGGTGTGTGCCGTGTCGCCTAGGTCTACGTGGGTGTGGGTGTGGGTGTAGGTGTAGGTGTAGGTGCTGGCGGCGCATATACGAGTATATGGGATTACGGTTTACAGGTTTAGAGTTGCGCTTGCTATTCGCAAATTCTAATTCGGTGGTCAGAATTTATTTAGTCTAACAGAATGTACGTTTTCGATCTCGGCCCGATCAGAATTGCGAATAGGTTGAACAGGAATGAGGGAAGAGCGAAGAGCGAAGAGCGAAGAGCGCTTCGCACAGAGAAGTGTCGAGTAACTGCGGGTAAAACACCTCCGTAATCTGTTGTTTACCGCCGCCGCTGCTGCTGCTGCTGGTACACGCTGATTTCGATCGCGATCAACCGGCAAGGGCATCGTCGCATCGGTTTGGTTTTGTGGTTCGCGTTCGTTGCTCGCAGCCTCCTCGGGTTCGCGCTCAAAACCATACCCAATAGTAGCAAAGTCGCGATAAAACTGGCCTAAGGAAATTTTCGAAAAAATACGCTTTTTCAAAATTACGTCCGAGTTTGGTTTTTGTTCGCCCTTCAGAATTTCAGAGTTGTATACGTCGTAGCCGTACGAAACAATCAGCTACCGCTCGTACGTATGTATATGTGTATGTGTATGCGTATGCGTATGCGTATGCGTATGCGTATGCGTATGTATCAATCCGAGATCATTTCTATCATCTGCGCTGCGCGGATCATGAGTATGACTTATTCGATGATTGTACGCGACAATTTTCGATATTTCGGAACTTGATTAAGAAGTATGGTACTACTCTACGAGAAAAGGCTCACCTAGGTACCCAGCCTAATTATTCGTACTCGTATCGCATTTTTGCGATATACGAGATTATTAAACTCGAATAAAAACCGAGATCGGTGCGTGATCGGTATACGTAGGCCTATACAAAACGTGTTTTACGGGCAAACCGAGATCGCGCTGAAACTTGGCGCACAAATTCAATAAGTAGGCCTACTCGTTATTAACGTCGCGCGCTATGGGTAAGTAAATCAAAACGAGATCACGGAAAATGATCTCACGATCTCGGAATATCGGTGTGTATTATGCGTATAAAAATGATCTCATAAATATATTATAGGTATTTATATTTATCACCTATTTTTAACATACTCTCGTCTCGTCGCGTCGTAGGTTATGAAGAAGCAAACGAAACTGTTGCGACAAGAAAATGAAAAACATAAAATCCGTCACCAAAGTTTGGCAAATTTTCACAAACAGGTAAGTTATGTACGTATATGTAGAGATGTACCCGTATTAGCGTAGTAGCGTAGTAGTTAGCGCGGCTACCTACTACCTAAGGGCATAATATGCAAAATTACAAATTCGGCACATCATAAAGAAAAACGGTCGGCAGCGAGTACAAAAAAATCGACCGCTGAATTGGGCGCAGAACGCGAGTCGTTAGTCGCACGTACCTACTACGTACGTGTATGTACGTGCAATTCGATTACGTGGCAGGTAAATTGGGCACATCGGTACGGTGCGGTGCGGTGCGGTGCGGTGCGGTGCTAACGCGACTTGTGCTACAAATTTCCAATTGCCCATACGTCTACATCTACATCTACGTGTACGTACGTACGTATCGGTACAGCTAGTCACGGTCACGGTCACGGTCACGGTACCGTATGGCCTGTAAGAGCACTTAATGGCGGCATATATATTCGTACAAAGACGTACTCGGGCTTGCGCTTGCGCAGGTTAACGAGGAAAAGGAGCACGCTATAGAGGCGTTAATGCGCACACGGTTGACTGCGGACAAAGGGACCGCGTATCGTGAATTGTCACTGCAAAGAGCCGCCGTCAAACTAGAAAACACCACGCAGTCCGTTCAGAATGTATTACTTCGATTTTACACCGCAACAGTGGCGAAGACGACGACGACCAAGAGCGTAGCTTCCGGTTCGGCGCATTCGCCTCGTCGTCATCATCATCATCATCATCATCATCAGCACGCCAGCGGAGCCTCGGCTACAAATCTAGAAGTGGAATGCGAGGTACGTAAAGGTAAAATGTATTCGCGCAGGTTTGGCCGCGAGTAAAAGCGATATGTACCGCATTCGGGTAAGTTACGAAATCAAATCAAATCGAAAGGGACGCGGCGCGGCGCGGCGCGACTTGCGTGCGTATCTTCTAAACAAAACACAACACAACACATGTAGGTAGCCTATAAGTAGGCGCGCTGCTTGCGTGTTGGCTTTATTCAAAATTGCGTGGCCGCTTATCGAGCAATTTTTTCAAAATTTCACCCTCGCTTGGCTCGGCCATGCGACCAAGTCTGTTCTATCTGTACTATTCGTTGCGTTCGTGTTACTAGGAAACAACGTTGCCAACCACCTCTCCCAGCCCAGTAAACATTCCCGGCTGCTGTGCAATGTATTTATTTGTTTTTTTCAAATTTGGCTGATAACATTGCCAAAAATTGAAGATTTTGTCGGAAAACCAGCTCGTTAGTCGAAAAAAATACTCGCCCGCCGCTCCGCCGAACTGTTCGCTACGGCCCTGTGCTGTAGCCATCCTCGTACGAAGCTAGTACTCTACGTACCTCACTCGATCGGCGATTGGAGCCTTTTCATCGTCGTTATTATCTGTTTTGCAGAATGAAAACTGTCGGCTTATCTCGTTGATGGAGGAACTGCAATCGTTATACATCCGCGCTGATACACGCTACGCGTACACGTAAAGGCCTGACAGCTAATCACGGTTAGAAATCCGTGGACCAGCAGCGTAGCGTAGTGCAGTATGGCGGAAGCGAAACGTTGCTACTTTATGGCGACGGCGACACTTGCTGCTGCATTTACTTGTTCGTGTTCGTGTTCGTGTAAGCGGGTGCAACACTGCGCTTTCTCGAAACGTACGTTTCGACCAGTTTTTCGTATTGTACCGCGACGATGGATTTTGCTGCATCCAGCCAATATAGCCAGTAGTGCTACCTACCAATGCGCATTAGGTTTAGGCTATAGCTAGGTACGAGTACGACAACATCCGACACCTTAGTATACCTATACTTCGGCGTGTCGCAACATATATATGCAAAACGATCTGCGCATCCTGCCTGCCTGCCTGCCTGCCTGCCTGCCTGCCTGCCTGCCTGCCTGCCTGCGTATGGTGAACATACTGCGATGCCGATCTCACTTGATTACTACTATGTTTTGGTTAGATTAGGTTAGGTTATTCGTATTCGAATATTTCTCAAATATAAATATAATGTATTATACAACATATTATGTACGTGACGTGTAAAATAATATTAACGTGTAGGTAATTACGTACCTATATTCGCGTGTACTTGGTACTCATGTCTACTACTTGTATGCTTTTGCAATTGTTATACACTGTGGTGGGGTGGGGTGGGGTGGGGTGGGGTGGGGTTGCGTTGCAGAACAGCAAGTAAGTAAGCATTTGTGGTGTCCCTACTCACCACAAATGTATTTGAACTTATACGTGAACATACGCATGTACAGTACAACGTGTCGTGTCGTGTAACACATACACTTATGCATAAAAAGGTAAATGTTGTAAGCATGCGCTATCTGACGAGTAATTATGTCGTAAAAACGGTTCAGCCAGATAAAGGGTGAGTTTGGCCCCAGCCCCGATTATATTCGATCTAAAATGCCTCCAGATGATATACCTCGACGTAAACAAATTCTGGTAAAAATGTTCGCCTCCGTTGCGTTATTTTTAATAATTTTTAATGTCAACGCAGAAGCGAATGAAATTACTCGTATCTGTTCTTCGGCGCAAAGTTACATCTCATACAGGTGCATTTACCATAACGTTTTCATCGATTCTGGTTCTCGTGATTTTGGTCATTTGAAATTTTCCACTATAAAAGAAACTCCCGAAAGCCAAGTTCGACTAAATTTTAAAAATATGCTAAAAACGTGTTTTTCGACGTAAATTTACCTAACGTATTCGTTTTTGGCGAACTCGCTAGGCTCGAAAATCTCAAAAAAACCCTACAGAAATGTTTGTAATTAAAAGCAGATTTTTCGAATTTTGACCAAATGAAGAAACTAACGTCGAATTCGTGTTTAGCGAGTCGAAATACCCTGAAAAACACCAAAATCTCGAAATTAATTTATTTTTGGCAAAAAAAAAAAAAAAAAAAAAAAAAAAAAAAAAATTGAAAAAGCAGCGAAGAAAGTGAGAAAAACCCGAATTTTAAGACGTTATGTAAAACATTAGCGAAAATGATATTTATCGGTGTATTTTGAATCGCTAAATACTAATACGACGTTATTTTCTTCTTTCGGTCATTTCTTTCCATAAACGTAAAATGACCAAAATTTGAAAATCTGCTAAAATTAAACATCGCTGTATCTCGTTGTTTGCAAAAATTATCATCAACGCTTCTCTAAATTGCAATGCGTTTATCTCGGCAAGAGGTCATTTCGTGTCAAAAAAAAAAAAAAAAAAAATCACTTTATTACGTTGAAATGGAAAATTCGCTATTGTATGCAGCACCACCGTTGAGCCGTCGAACGATATGCCGGTTCACGGCCGTTCGAAAAGTACATATTTGCGCGGCGTCGTTGGCTACAGAGTACGACGGAGAACGGAGAACCGTGTAGCCCGATGCCGCGTTTACACGCCACCGTTACTACGCCACAAACGTAGTAGTTGTGCTCGGAAAACGTGTATAGTTCGGCAACGCTGTGTGATACCGCGCAAGGCGCAACTAAGGCCGAGTGCGCCAACAACACGGTAAACCAGACAGATTGCGCGATTTTTATTTCAATTTTTTTGGACAAGTAGTGACCATAGTGAGCGAGTGCCGTTGAATTTTCGAACAATGCCGATCAACAATTGTTTGAAATGTAATGGTCTACCTGGCTGGATTCGTGTTTAGCGGCTCAAAATATACCTGTAAAAAATCATTTTCGCCGCTGTTTTACTTAAATTCTCAAAATCCAGCTCACTTTTTTCACTGATTTTTAAATTTTTTCTCGGCAAAAGAAAATGAATTTCGCGAGATTTTGGTGTTTTTCAGGGTATTTCGTCATTTGGTCAAAATTCGAAAAATCTACTAAAATTACAAACATTTCTGTACGGTTTTTCGAGATTTTCGAGCCTAGCGAGTTCGCCAAAAACGAATACGTTAGGTAAATTTACGTCGAAAAACACGTTTTTAGCATATTTTTAAAATTTAGTCGAACTTGGCTTTCGGAGGTTTCTTTTATGGTGGAAAATTTCAAATGACCAAAACCACGAGAACGAGTGAGCAGTGCGCACCAGTAAATGCACCTGTATGAGATGTAACTTTGCGCCGAAGAACAGAAAATTTCATTCGCTTCTGTCGACATTAAAAATTATTAAAAATAACGCAAAAAAATGAGCGTAACTCCGAAAGGGAGGGCCGTACGGCGGCGGTGGCGGCGGCGGGGGGGGGGGTGTCAACAGTTTTCCAGTATTTTTTTACATCAAGGTACACCACCTCGGAGTATTAGATCGAAAATCGGAGCTGGGTAGTAAAGCCGGAGGTAAGGCAAGGCGTCAATACCTTTGTACTGTTTTCAAATTTACGCGAAGCATTTTTCGTCGTAATAAATTTTTTTACACATCGGTCGTACTGTTTTTCAGCTTTTTTGTTTCGTTTTGTTTTGTTTTTTTTTTTTTTTATCATGTATTATTATTTTTTTTGCGAGCACAACGGCTGCTGGAATGATTTGCTAGAACCTCGATCTGCTGAGAAAATTGATACGGACGATTAGCAACAGGAGTGCGATAGAAGTGTACCTGGTACGCCGCACCGCGTTCACTCGCCGGCCAAATACCCATGCTCATGGCCATGTTCAAGTTTGCGATCTAGAAACATAACGATACGGTAACGGTAACGGTAACGGTGACGGTAACGGTAACGGTAACGACCATCTTACGGTTGCTGATGCGTTTTGTTTTGTTTAGTTGGGCTGGATTATCTCCATGGTAATACACCACCGGTACGTACGCGGATAAATAAGCGTAGCTGCGCTCGTATGCACCATTCCTACAACTCGGGTGCAACGATACTTCTAGACAGGTTAAACCTACTTTGGCCATTAGCGTGCGACCATTTATCGCTTTGTGGCTGCTTTTTTTTTTCTCGCCTACTTTTACTCGTACACTCTCGTACTCGAGCGAATATGTATCATCGGTGAAATTTCTCGTTGATAGCTTACGCGTTCGCGTTCGCGTCTATCACCATGGATCACTGTCGTCGCTATTCCGTATATAGAGGTATATATGTACATTGTAAGTAAACGCGCCAAATACACGCACCAAGTTACGTACGGATAATTTAAGCTGCAGATTGAAGATTGCACATTGCACATACCACATACTGCATGAATTGAATAGTGCAACGGTAGTTGGTAGTCTTGTACCGTTTGTGGGCAGTACACTACACACTGTATGTATGTATGTATGTATGTTGTTTATCATTCAGGTGTATGTAGTGTTCCGTGCCGTGCCGTGCCGTGCCGTGTATCGCGCAGGTAGGCGTACTAACGTAAGCGGTGTAAGTACATCGCAACAATACGCATGCATGTACGACTATATCCTCCAAACCTACTGTGTGTACTACTAGAGCTCTGCATGATTATGGTATTGTAACTGGTAGGCATCGCATCGTATCACTCTTTTCAGGCTGTTTTACGCTGGATGATGCCGATGTTTATCCATATCGTTTAGATAACGTACACACATACACACATACATACATACATACATACATACATACATGCATCATCATACTGATACTTGTAAAAGGTATGGTTACACGATACCCGATGTATCGGCATCGTAGGTATTTAGAGTATCACTTCGTCATTTTATTCAAAGTTGCTTCGCATACAAGGCTAGGAAAAAGGTAAGCAATTGGGGCATATTGAATTCAATTATCGTATTTCTTGTCTAAATGATAATCCTTCCCTAGAATCATGAAATCCGCATACCACACACACACACATTCATTATTTTATTAACACTGCCGTAGCGTATCACTTCAGCGCGATACGGTGCGGTATCGCAATTCTTTATCCGGTATTTATTAGTCGAGTCTGCACCGGCATTCGGCATCGTTTAGAACGGTGCAAAAAGCCGATGGCAGAGCTCTCCTACCTCCTACCTCCTACCTCCTACCTCCTACCTCCTACGTACTACGTAGTACGTACTATCTACGCGTACTGCCTCGTACCCACACATTCTACATACACGCATATAGTATACGTATGTACACTAACGTATAAACGTCGGTAGGTAGATAGACAGACCTGTGGGTGGTGTGGGTCTGGGTGCACACGTACTAAGTATAGCTGCTATTATCATAGACGATAGAGGTGCACAACTGCTGTACGTATTACGTATGGTATGTATGATACGCTGTGCAGGTAGCATGAGCCAATCAGCCAAGGTCGGTTTAGATGGCAACAAATGACGGTGGCTGTGCAGACAGACGACCTTAATTGGGTCGGGCTTTTCGGGCTACCTACGTCACAAATCAGAAGCGATCTGCGCTACAGTTGGCGCGCTACGCTGACGAGACGCGAAGCGAAGCGAAACGATGAACGAATACAAATTTTGCGAATACATCGGCGACGGTGCACATGGTCACGTATTGAAAGCTTTTTCGTTGCAAACCAAAAAATGGGTGGCGCTGAAGAAAATCCGTTGCAGAAAGTACGTCGGCGGCGGCGGCGGCGGCGGCGGCGGCGCTCAAAACGATACAGCCGATAACGTGCTGAGGGAGATTAAAATCCTGTCGACCGTCGATTGTAAATACGTAAGTAAGTCAGTCAGTCAGCGGCCTAAGTGGCAAACAGTACGACGTAATTTGCCAAGTCTTTGCGCGGCGAATATACCTAGGTGTACGCTAGGGCTCATGCAGCCGCCGTACTGGTGTCTGTCTGTCTGTCTGTATTTTTAATTTTCGATTTTGGTTTTTCCGCTTTCGGGCAGGTAATGCAACTTTTGGACTACTTTGTGGACGAAGGCGTGTGCGAATGCGAATGCGGATGCGGATACGGATGCGGATGCGGATGCGGCGTCGTACTAGTGTTCGAATTTATGCCGAGCGGATTGTGGGAAATTCTACACGATTTACAACGACCTTGCAGCGTTAGCGAACTCAAGGCGTACATGCGTATGCTGTTGAAAGGTGTACAGTATCTTCACGAACGCGGCATAATGCATAGAGTAAGTTGCGTGCCCGCGGCCCTTTCGTCGTCACCATCTGCAATGCAGGCGCGCGCGCGCGCGCGTGCGTCCGTATTTTATTCCTCACATCACACGTAAGTAAGTAATTAAGTAAGTTAGTAAGTACGTCGAGTAAAAAAACATCGACGTCCGCTCGCCCGCCACCCCACTCCACCCAACCCAACCCAACCCATCATCCCTATTTAATGTGATCGTAAGTACGCGCGCGCGCGCGCGCGCGACTTGCATGCGCCGTTGTTTGCCAGACGTTGCGTTGCGTAAAGCGTGAATATTGCGTTAGGATTTGAAGCCGGCCAATCTACTGATCAGCCAAAGTGGAATGTTGAAAATCGCCGATTTAGGATTGAGCCGAACAATGTGGCGCGGCCAAGACCAAGGTAGACCGTATACCGGACAAGTGGCCACCAGGTGGTACAGAGCGCCGGAGGTGCTGTACGGATCGCGATATTACGATCATTCGGTCGATCTGTGGGCGGTCGGATGCATTCTAGCCGAGATGGTCACCAAAACGCCTTTATTCGCGGTAAGTACGTCTGTCTGTCTGTCTGTCTGTGCGTAAAACTACCGTGTAGTACGCGCAGTATTATACCATATATACGTGTAGGTAGACACATGTAGAGATAATGCGGCGTATATGTAGGTAGAAAAGATGGAGAAGGTGATGGTGGAATACCATCACCTTCTCCATCTCCCAAGTGCTCGGCTGACGTTTGCGCTATGGGTATGGTGAAAAGGCTCTGTAATAAGAAATCTTCCGGTATCGACCATCGTCTCGCAAATGAAGCGATAAAAATTTTTCACAAAAAATTTCCAAATATCCCGCGCCGCTCTGTATTCTGCCTAGCCTATCTCGAGTTTTCACATTTTCCCAATGATTGGAAAATTCGTTGCGTCGTTCT
Source organism: Ferrisia virgata (assembly GCA_900060175.1). Classification (NCBI taxonomy): domain Eukaryota; kingdom Metazoa; phylum Arthropoda; class Insecta; order Hemiptera; family Pseudococcidae; genus Ferrisia; species Ferrisia virgata. Next base: position 19,938 of record FIZR01007374.1, read on the forward strand.
CGTATTCCTAAAGCGCGGAAGGACGACGATACTCGCGCTAGGTGGTTTACGCGTCCAATTACTCTCCTCTCTCCTCGCCGCCATCTTTGGAAAAAGAGTTAAACCTTAGTCCCAATCAACGTGGCTTTCGTTCCGGTTGTAATATTGGTACTCGTACCTAGCGACATTGCGAGACGTAAGGTCTTCTTAAAATCGATTTCCTCTCTCGAAGAAAGTTACGATATTGTGTCCGGCCGCCATTAGACTAGACGTTTTTGCAAGAACTTTTGACACAGCTCCGTTGGGTTGTTATCTTAAAGTCCCTTAGAAAAGACGAATGTCCCTCGTTATATTATGGGAGGTATTTTAACGTCATCCGCAGTTATTTTCGTAACCGCAAGTTTTGGAATGGGGTTGCCTTCGAGGTTTGGTCCTCCTCGGACCCGTCTTGTGCGCAGTGTCTGGTTTAATAAAATCCCGGATTTATTCGCGGACTTGCCTTCTGCGGAATTGTGGAAGTTTCCTGCTACGCGCGGATGACGTATTCGTTGTTATTGCTGCCGATTCACGGCGGTACCTAATTATTAGAACGCTCCTCTCTTGTCACCCACCGCGTCATCAACTTGGCGTGTATAATAAAGGGCCTCTCCATCGACGATAGAGTAAATCTGAAGCTATAATTTTCGATCACAGCAGACGCAGCTCAGATTGTCGGCATAACGCTTGTGCCGCCGGTGTGCTTGTTGGCAACTCCGCTGCTTATTTGCTTGCATCTGCGTAAACGCGCCGGGCTTCTGCTGGTGGTTGTTCGCGCGGTTGTGGTCCCGAAACTGCGGCCGCATGCCTTCCTTAAGCCATCCTGAATTTGTTTGTGTAAGGCCGTGTCAGCCTGATCTTTTCAACCCAGAGCATCTGCATTGTTTGCGATTATGTACGATGCGCGATTATGGAATGATGAGGCTGCGATGGTTCCTCCCATCCTGCCGGCTATAACTCTTTTTTCTTTTCTTTTCTTTTCTTTTCTCTTCTCTTCTCTTCTCTCTTTTGCTTGTTTTAGTTGTATTCTTACGTTGGTGGCTGCGTGCATAATTTCTTGTATTTATATTCTCTAACTTTATGATGCGGATTTTGGTCATGCGTACGCTTTTATGTTTCTATTATAGTTTTATTTGTATTTATTTTGCTCTTCTCCGCATTGTTACGTGTGGTGTCAGTCACCCTAGCTTATAGCTCTTGGCTAGGTAGGCAGGTAGGCAGACAGGAGTAGCTAGCTATGACTTGTACTCGAGCTATGCGTGTACATAGACAGATTGCGATAGGTTACGCGTTATGGTACGTTTGCGTGTAGGGTGAGAACGATATCGAGCAACTGGCCATCGTGGTACGTAGCTTGGGAACGCCGACGTTGCAAACGTGGCCGGCCATCCAACAGCTGCCGGACTTCAATAAGATAACGTTCGCGCCTTGCGCCGGCAAACCGTTTCATCAACTAATTCCGGACGTGGACGACGCCTGCTTGCTGGACTTGATAAAATCGTTCTTGCAATACGACGCCGGCAAACGCTGCGCAGCCAAAAAAGTAAGCTATAGCTCGTACTTACTAATTACGCTCTTATAAAAGCCGTCTCGTATAAAAAATAATACTTACGTAAGTAGAGGTGCGTTGTATATGGTCACGTCAAGAGTAGGTTGCGTAGGTGATTTTTTTTTTTTTTTTTTTTTTTCAA
>FIZR01007376.1:0-19687 GCA_900060175.1 Ferrisia virgata
GGGGGGGGGGGGGGGGGGGGGGGTAAATGCCAAAAAATCCGTTTTATGGTCCTAGAAGACCATTCCGGACACTAAATTTATTACACTTTGCTCGATACAGACCAAAATTGTTTCAATTCGGTCAATTGGCTCAGTTTGATGACGGATCGGATAATTTAGTTATGGCCCAATTTGGGGGAGGAGCTACTGAGGGGCCAAAAACGCAAAAATTACCCCTTTTCAAACCAATCCATAGAGAATCAGTTGTACTTACAACATAACTAAAAATTAACCTCCTAGGTCAATTAAAGAGGGGAGATAGGAGAGTTTTTTTCTCCTTTTGAACTTGTAAGAGGGCTACCCCCCCCCCCGCTTTCACTCCAAATTCAGCTAGGAAGCTGAAATTTAGTATGTACATTTAGTAGGGGTTCTAAATGTGATTTTTGGGGGGTCCCCACTTTTCAACTCCATTACACCCCCTCACAGTCTCGAGAATTTGGTTTTCTCATGCTAGTAACTTGAAATTAGGTATGTACATTTAGTAGGACCCCAGATGTGGCTTTTGGGCATCTCAACTTTTCAGCTTCATTGCCCCATCTCACAGCCACAAAATTGCGGTTTTTGGTCGTTTTTTCTCGTTTTTTGAGTTTGTTCCTTGCATAACTCCCCTCCAAATTGAGCTAGGAACTTGAAATTCGATACGAACATTTATTTGGTGGGGATCGCCTACGAAAACCACTTGGGAGGAGGGAGAGAAGAGGTGCAATGAGTCTGAAAAATCAGTTCTCCCAAAGTTTACATACATGGCCCTATACTAAGTCTACATTCCACATTTGAACTTCCCAGTTCGGTATGGAGGGGAGATAGGGGGAATATCCTTTTTTCAAGTTCAAAAAGGGAAAAGCCCCTCACATCTCCCCTCCTAATTGACCTAGGAGACTGATTTTGGGATATGTTATACAACTTTAGATTATCTATCGATTGGCTTAAAAAAGAACAATTTTTGGGATTTTAGCCCCTCTTCGCCCATTTTCTCAAATTTGGGCACAACTGAATTTTGTTCTGAGGTCATCCCCACTCCAGAATATCAAATCTGTCACAAATCGAAGCCTATTTTCCAAATTTGATCGATTTTGGTGGGTACTGAGCTGAACAAATGATTTTAGTTTTTGGGGGGATAAAATAAATTAAAAAAATAAATAAAAATAAATATCTGTCGTGGCCAAAAATGATCGCAATGACCTTCTAGGGCCCCAAAACTGATTCTGCTGACATCCCCTCTTCCTCCCTCATCCGCCTTTGGTCGATAGATCGTAATAGTCTGGTTTTCATTGGCAATATGACATGACATAGCAAATCAGGCTGAACAATAATTTTTTGCGGTACTTAATTTTCAAAAATTCGTATCTCATTTCGAGTACAACTTACAAAGCTCGTTCATATGACCTTTTTTGTTCATCTTGTTGGCTATTATGTTTAGGATGTTTCATTTTTTGTACTAACGCAATTTTTAATTTTTTTTTAAATTTTCAAAATTTTTTGAATTTTTTGGATTTAAAAATTTTTTTGGTATTTGTATCTCATTTTAGGTGCAATGTACGAAATCAGTCCATAGAACTTTTTTTATTTGCCTCGGTCACTACTATCTTTAGAATGCTTAAATTTTCACATTCGTTCAATATTTAATTTTTAAAAAATTTTTTGAAATTTCAAGGTTTGAAATTTAGCAATATTGTAACACAAAAAGTAGACTAAGTCTACATTCCAACTTTCAACTTCCTAGCTCAGTTTAGAGGAAGAGTCTTTTTTCAAGTTCAAAAAATTGGAAACCTCTCATATTTCCTCTTCTAGTTGACCTGGGAGGCTACTTTTTGGATATATTTTATAACCTTGACTTTCTATCGATTGGTTTAAAAACGAACAATTTTTACTATTTTAGTCCATCAGCACCCCTTCCCCCTAATTTGAGCCCAACTGAATTTCGACCTAAAGTCATCCCTACTGAAAAATATCGAAACCGCCGCCAATCTAAGTCTATTTGCCAAATTAGACCGATATCGAGTTGAATAAATGATTTTTAGTTTCGGGAAAAAATAACACAAACAAATGAACGGAATAAATATCTAACATGGCCAAAAAATGGTCTCAATGGTTTTCCAGAACCCCAGAATAGATTTCATTGATATTCCACCATCATCTGCAATAGGTGAATAGACCATACGTAATAGCTGGGTTTTCATCGACACCAAAAAGGGAGAAAATCAGGAAAAATACCAAAACTTGTCACATAAGTAAGAAAAAAAAAAAAATTACCATCATCCGCAATCCACCGTTGGAGGAAACACACGCCATCTAGCGAAGCCACTTCTTATATACGAAACGCGGAATTTGAAAATAAATTAAATTACGCTGAAGTAATTTATTTTTGTACGATTCGCTTTCCTCTAAGCCAAGTATTCCCATTGTTTTTAATTTCTTTATTTTGTTTCGGTATCGTGCTTTTTCTTCTTACAACCCCCAGCACCTAACATCAGGTAGATAAAAGTACAAGGTAGCTAGGTGTACAGTACCAACGTACACACGGTATCACCACCGCACATGGCACAACCACCATGCGGAGGAAGGGCCAGCAGGGAACCACAGGGAACGACGCGTTATAGTACACGGTGTATTTTCAAATGCAATTTAAAAAGGTTATTTCATTCGCATCCTTTAACACGAGCAGTACATACTTATTCTAAATTCGGTATTTCTTTCTTTTTTTTTTCTTTTTTTTTCCACCATTGTGTATTGTACCTAGAGTATACGTATAACGTGTATATGTATATATATAAGAAGAGTTATAGAGGTACCAGAAGTGGGCCAGGGGGAGAGCATACCCATGCTCGCCAGCTTTTTTTTTTCTCTCGCAAACCCAACGCCGGCATTCAAGATGGCTGGGGCTAGGCGAGACAAGGCGAGGCGCGAATCGAACAACAAGAAGGCGTAGAGAGGTACGAGACGAGGAGACGACGCAATGGTGAGTAGTGGGGGGGGGCGTTATTTTTGTTGGTTATTCGCATCTAGCGAAAATATACACAAAGATACACAAAGGCAGACAGACACACACACACAGCCAAAGTACGAAAAACTTTCAACTTGCAAGATAGATTACACGTTACGTGTTCGACGTCGCAGTGATTGCCAAAATTTATCTCAATGGTATCCAAATAGCAGGTATAATAAGGTAAACGTGTGCCAGCTATTTTACAATATAAGCGAAATAAAGGTAGCAGGGACCAGGGAGCGAACTATCCGGGACTCGAATGCTATTAAAAGGAAAGCACCTTATAATTCTATTTCACTTTCTCATTTCTTTATTCGTGCAGCTGTAGCACTTTGCAATTTCCCTGCTGCCGCGTGTATTGCTTCCCATAACTCTTTGCTGATATATTACCCTCATTTCAGCCGAAAAACAGTTACACACAAAAACGTTACAAAGTTAACTCCTACCCAACTCCTTCTGTACTCATTATTCTGTATACTATGCCTCGCATAAGGTTACAAAAAAATAAAAAGCCAACAGTTCGAACAGCACAGCACAGCACAACAAAGAAGAAAAAAGAAGCCAACAGGCAAAAGAGTTTGCTAAGCTAGGAAAAAAAAAAAAGAACAGAAAGAAAGAAAGAAAGAAAAACCATTAGTAGGTTCCAAATTTCAACCTCCTCTAGCCGCACTTTTATTTCATTTACCTTCTGTGGATATATTTTTTTTATACTTTTAAATATTGTTCATGTTCACTGTACCAAGTGGTTTTTTTTTTCCTTCTACTTGAATAATGACTTCAATTAATAAAAAGTTAATTAAACTATAACTCGAGAACATGTTTCGTGTTTAAATTAAAATATTTTTTCCAGTGAGGTTTGCCTTTTATGTTTCTTCTTCTCTTCTGGCTCGTCTATTTTATGCTGCTGTGTCGCTTTTATATATATATGTATTTTTTTTTTGCTCTATTATTACGAGAAGATTAAGTAATCGGGTTTATTTTGTTTATTTTCTCTTCTTTACAATTTTTTTTTTTTTTTTTTTTACCTTTGCATAGATGGTTTTTGTATTATTAGACACACACACATAAACACGAGCACGAGAAATTTTCTTCTTTTCTTTAATTAACAGATGAGCTATAATTTTTCGTATACGCTCGACTAACCGACGACAAGCTTAAGTCCGAATGGAGTCCTATTTTATTTTTTTTCCCTTCACTTGTGATCTATGAGTTCAGCCTGGTGAGTTTTTTTTTTTTCTTTTCTTCTCATGTCAGACTTACAAGTATCTAAATTATTCGTTTAAAAGAGAACACGACGAAGCAGAGGGGAGGATTCTGATGCTGATTAAGCTCGCATAGTCGTTCTGGTACGATGGAAATTTGGCGATGGTTTGTAACCAGAGTTTTACGTAAATACGGCGAGCAAATCTAATTAAAAAAATTTTTTTTTTCGTCGGGTCCGTATAGGTTAGGTAATTTTTTAATTGCGTGGCTGAAAATTACTCGATTGAAGGATAGAATGATGACGGGTCCTTGGCCCCAGCTATGTAAACCTGTCGAGTATATTCTGGCGCAGCGTTGGCGAAGTGAATATCGTTCTGTGTGACATACTTGGCATGAAATTCGTTTCAACTGTGAAAATTTCTTTGAGAATATCGTACACGCTGGCTAATATAAATATTTCGATAATTTTGTTGTTTTTTTTTGTTTATATTTTGAGTATGGACTTAGTATGCGTGAAAGAAAAAAAATCCACGTAAAGAAAATAAGTATTGAGTTAAGTTTAGACAGAAACCGGTATATTTTGCCAAAAAAAATTCCCCAGTTGTTTGATAAATTCGAGCACTTATTTTAGGCCTATGATTCGAGAAGTCAATCTAAAATATTAAACGGATATGGTCGGGGAAATAATTTTATTCCAATGTCAATTGAGCTGATTTAATTTTTTGAAGTCTGAATACATTTTCTAAAGCATTTAAACAGTTTTTCGGAATGAACAAAATATGGTAAATTATTTTACTCGAATTACAGCTTTAAGAATTATTTACTCGGCTCGATGATGATTAAAATCGTTGCAGTCCCAGTGGGCTTAGATTGAGGGAAGATTACATATAAACATACCAATTGGGACGATCTTGTGTGAAAATTAAATCACGAACGAAATTTTGGGGAGGTGGTGTTGAAATGAAAAAATTGCCAGAATGGTTAGTTTTCGAACCCAGCAAAAATAAGTTTCTCATGTGATTTCGAAGAAGAGGTATGACAATTTTTTCAAATTTGGCATGGAAAAAAAGTTTTTTCATGTAATAATCTTCTCTTTTTTGACTTCAAGAAATGGGACTGAAATCGCCAGGTAGAGAAAGTTCTCACAATAAGGCACCAGGCAGAAGTGTCGAGAATGGATCAGTATATGGGTTTGCATACTTACTTTCTCCGAGGGGATGAGAAATGACAAATGAGACATATACCATTTGCCAGACAAATGCTTGGTTTTGGAGTTACAGTGTTGCCAAATTTTAAAATCTTGAAATTTCGACCATTCTTTATTTTATTTTTTCCCAAAACTAAACATCATTTGTTTAGCTCGTCTAATTTGGGAAATAGGTTTAGATTGGCAGAGGATAACTTTAGGTAGAAATTAAGTTGGGTTCAAATGAGGGGGGTGAGGGGGTTCTGATGGACTAAAACAGTAAAAATTGTTCGTTTTAGAAACCAATCGATAGAGAGTCAAAAGTTATAAAACATATCCAAGAAGTAGCCTCCCAGGTCAATTAGGAGAGGAGATAGAGATTTTCAAAATTTTTTTAACTTGAAAAAGGACTTTTCCTCCCCTACCTCCCCTCCAAACTGAGCTAGGAAGTTGAAGTATGGAATGTAGACTAGGTCTGTTTTCTGAGTTACAGTGCTGTCGAAGTTTAAAACCTTGAAATTTCAAAAATTTTGGAAAATATTAAATATTGAGCTGATGTGAAAATTTAACCATCCTAAAGATAGTAGTGACCAAGACGAATAAAATAAGTTTTATGGACTCACACAAATATTCTAAAAATTTTGGAAATTTCAAAAATTCACAAAATATTTGAATTGTAAAACAATTTAACCATTCTAATAATAGTAGTGAATAAGATGAACAAAAAAAGTTATATGGATGAATTTTGTACATCGATATTCTGAAGTGGGGATGACCTCGGGTCAAAATTCATTTGTGCCCAAATTTGAGAGAGAGGATGACGAGGAGCTAAAATCCCACAAATTGTTCCTTTTTAAGCCAATCGATAGACAATCTAAAGTTGTATAATATATCCAAAAATCAGTCAGCTAGGCCCATTAGGAGGGGAGATATGAGGGGCTTTCCCCTTTTCGAGCTCGGAAAAAGGCTGTTCCTCCCCTATCGTCCCTCCAAATTGAGCTAGGAAGTTAAAATTTTGTGTGTAGATTTAGTAAGGATCTCTGATTTGTGTTTTTCCGGGGTTTAGACTTTTCAGCCTCATTGCACCCACTCACAGCCCCAAAAATGTTGTTTTCTGGTCGGTTTTTCTTTATTTTTAAGTTGTTCCTCGCATACCCCCTCCCCTTCCTCCCGCCTCAACGGGGCTACGAAGTTGAAATTTGGTACGTAGATTTAACATGGGTCTTCGTTGTGTCTTTTGATGGTATTGACTTTTTAACCCAATTCTACCCCCTGTGCCCTTCGTGATGCTTTTTTTCAATTCACATAATGATGATAATTATTTCACGAAAATCAGGCTAAAATAGCAACGCTTCTTTTATAGTTTTATTTTTCCAAAAATTCATATCACATTTCGGGTGTAACTTACGAAGTTGATCCATACAAATTTTTTTCTCCACCTTGATGACAATTATTCTTACGATGCTTCGATTTTCGTACTAACCTATTTTTGTATTATTTGGGAATTTTTGAAATTTCAAATTGTTTCATATATTCTTATCGCATCTCAAGTGCACTGTACAAAATTTATCCACATAAGTTTTTTGTTGTTCGTCATAGTCACCAATATTTTTAGGATGCATAAAATTTCATACCAGCTAAATATTTGATTTTTAAGCAAATTTTCGAAATTTCAAAATATTGGCCCCTGAAAAGAGATAACTATGTAAAACCCCGAACCATTCTGTTCTCGACACTTTTCACTAGTCCTTATTAAATGGAAATGTTATGAAGTTTCAACTTTTAAACTCAGGTCCACCTTGTTACAGCTCCAAAAATTGCCATTTTTTGATTTTTCCCCCAGAATTTTCCATCCTCAAACTGAACCAGCGGGTTGAAATTCGGTACGCAGATTTAGTATGGATTTTAGATATGCCTCGTGTATGTGGGAAGGGGGGGGAGTTTCAGCTATTCACTCTAAAATAACACCCCTCCCCCCGTATTTATAATAACATAAATGTAATAATTTATAATATGAGCTCGATAATTAAAAAAAACTTTTGTTATTTTTTATGCTCTCCAGGTTCAAAAATCTTACCAGTTATTCGACGTTGCATTAACAAAATACAAATTCACACATACAAAAGGGGTGATAAACTCCCTCCCTACCACACATATTCTTTCTAGACACACTAACACACAGGACGAGTATGTAAGTAAATATTTAATTGTTTCAAATATTATTGGCTGTCATATTCAAAACATGAAAAATTAATCTCTTTTTTTTATTTTTGCAGTTCTCTGGAAGGCAATTTAGTGTAAATAAATATGTAAGCTCGTATACCACCCCAAAATCTAGAAAGGAGAGAGTAGTAATTTAATTAGTATAGATACTTGTAATAAAACGCCTATTCATTTATAATTTAATTATACCAATTTTAATTATATACTCGAATCGATGGTAAATGGTTCATTTAAAAAAGAGAAAGACCACAGACCAGTTGCTCTCAGAGAGTATTTGGTAAAAACGTCATATATTTGCTGCATGTCTTTTACCAGTCGTGTCGTCTCATCAAACTTTATAATTCGCGATATTTTCAGGTAAATACGTATTAAATTTAATTAAAAATTTTCATAGCAACGAAAGGGCGAAAATATTACATAATCTATTGATCCTAAACATAAGCAAAACTGACGAACAATTTAAACGCCATATTTCTAGTAAGTTTAATTGTAGAAGTACGGTCAAGTTCACAACACACCCCTCGAATATTTTCTACGAATGCGTGATTAGTTTTCACAGCGTGCACTTACAATTAAGAAGTCGTTTGGAAACCATGACCCTCTGTGAAAGCTTTAATTAATCTTTAATACAATCAGAAGTAGTTATAAATGGCAGATTTTAAGCAAACGTATTACCAAAGAGGTCAGTGACCGATAGCGAATCCTTTTCACTTATTTGATTCTACTTTTGTTCCAAAACCTGCAACATACCAACTACTACCAAACCTTGCAACCGGATAAGGACCAAGATGGGGGAAAAAACGAAAGGCTGGCAGAAGTATAGATTTTTAATTCTAGCGGTAAGAGGGGTTCAAAGCGCATTCTTATTCTACATTGCATATATTTTCATTTCAAACGAAGCCATATACGAAGGGGACATATTTCAAAAACATTAATCATCTGACCATTGCGAAATTATTACACGAGGACAAACGTGTGCAAGGAGTCAAAATACTAATATGAGTAGCCAATACAAGCAGAATTTCTCAAATAATCTGTAACGTTTGAAAAAAAAATATATATATATACACACACACGAAGGATATATAGGGGGGTTTATGAGGGAGATCAAGTAGCTCACGTAAGGCTTATGTATTGATATACAAAATACATAACAATGAAAGATGTTAGTACGATGGTAGTAGACGTTAGCGAAAGTGCTATACGATTTAAAATACCACCTACCTACCCTTATAACTGAATTCGAATGTCTATTGGGTGAGCTCGTCGTTAGTCGGGGTAATTTATGGGCTAACTCGTACCGGAAAATATTTGTGGCTACCGGAACGGTAGAATTTGAAAATCATTCCGGTTTCAAAGGGAGAAAGTGTACAACGTACATTTTCAATTGGCACAGGTGGCTAAGCTATTCGCTCGATGATGTCAAAGAAAGTTCAGGTTTAGGAAATCCATCGTGGATATAAATTTTATTCCAATTAAATAATAAATACTTTGAATATTGTTCTTTGTAATGAAATATGTACGTATATTGTGGGCATGAAAAATCATTTCAAAGCAATTATAAAGATTAAATTCGCCAAAAATTCATCCAGATTTTTTTTTTGGAAATATTGAAGTTGCCTAACGTGAATTCTTGCAGCTGCCTTTCTTAAAGAAGGTGATTTTTTTAGTCAGTCAATAGGTAGAATATTTTTGGAAAATGACATAAACTTGACAAAACTTAGCAGCGTAGGTTTATTGCTAAAAAGTTGAAAGTGATCGAAGGGGTCCCACTAGCGATACTAGAACACCCAATTACTTTAATCCTGCAGGAAAACTTTTACCTAGTGGAATGTGCCACAAAATCAAGTTTTCTTTACGAAAACTAGCAACAGAATCGAGTTTAGCAGTTCAAAATACTCTGATAAACACAATTTGCGCGATAAAAATTTTTAAATTTCAAAAATTCACATTAATGTTGAATATCATTAGAAAAATGGACAGAAGTTTGTGGGAAAAAAAACAACAGCAAATTGATCAGAGATCACGAAAAAACTATAAAAAATGGCTAAAAGTTGATTTAAAGTATGAAAAAAATTTTTTGAAAATTATTGAAAATTGAATAAAAATTTTACTAAAATGGGTTAAAAATGCAGAAAATTTTTCAAAAATCACGAAAAATTGTTGAAAATCAGGTAAGTAAAATTTAACCTATAATGCGAAAAAAAATCATCAAAAATTATTCCAAGTCGGGAGGAAAATTTACAAAAATGGGTGAAAAAAACATAAAATTGATCAAAAAACGCGAAAAATTTTTGAAAATTCAGTGAAAATTTATTTAAAATATAAAAAAACGATTGGATGAAAATTTGACAAAAATGAGTTTAAAATACAGAATCACGAAAAATTATTGAAAAAAAAATTTAAATACATCAAAAACAGTGTGAAAATTTGACGGATGTTGGATAAAAAGGCTCAAAAAATATTTATAAAAAATGACCCAAAACACGAAAAAATCGTTAAAATTCATCGAAAATTGGCTAAAAAATTTTACAAAAATGAAAGAAAAAGTCAATAAAACTAATCAAAAATTGCATAAAAATGTTAAAAATTATGTGAAAACTAGCCTAAAATATGTGAAAAATCCTCAAAAGTAGATCAAAAATCACAGAAAAATGTAAAAAAAGTAGAGAAAACTGACCGAAAATATATTTAAAAAAAAATCGTTAAAAAGCATCTAAAATGGCGTAAAAAATCAAAAATTTTGAAAAACTCGAAATTTCTAAACCATTTTTAATACAAAGCTTTACCTGTTTTGAATAATTTTTAACGGTTTTTGGTAAATTTTTACTGATTTCTGTCAATTTTTTTAGCCATTTTTTAATGATTTTTAACAATATTTTTCATATTTTACGTCATTTTTCACCTAATTAACAGCCAGTTTTTCCCGACGTTTGATTATTTTCTGCATTTTCAACTCATTTTCTTCAGATTTTAGGTCAATTTTCCACACTTTTTTTACGATTTTTGGTAAATTTTCTGCATTTTTAACTCCTCTTTGTCATTTTTACACCCAATTTTTATCGATTTTCAACAATTTTCTTCAAATTCTAGTACAATTTTCCGCTCATTTTCAGTAATTTTTAGCAGTTTTTAATCAATTTTATGCATTTTTAACTCCTTTTCCGTCAAATTTTTAGCTAATTTTCATTGATTTTCAACAATTTTTTACATGGATATGTTTTGGGGTTGGGGGTATAATTTTTTGAAAATGTGACGTTTTTTGCTTTTTGAAGTTTTTGATCGAAAATTCGCGTTGAAAGATGATTATGAATGTTTTTTGCACTTCAAGTTAAAATATTAACGTGGATGTTCGATTAAAAAAATTAAAAAAGCAAAACAAATTGGACTTTTGCACTTTATGTTGAAATGTTGACATAAATATCCGATTAAAAAAAATTTGTAAATTTAAAAAATTTTAAAAATAAAATGTTATTTAAAAAAATATGAAAAATTGAAAAATTTAATCGCTGTTGCCCTTGATGTTGAAATGCCAACATAGATGTCAATTTAAAAAAGTTAGAAAAATAAAAAAAAATCAACAAATAAAAAGACTTTAAAAATAGGAATGTAAAGTTTTTGATCAAAATAAAAGTGCCAACTTATCCATCGTTTTCAGCATTACATATCCGCAATCTAAAATTTTTTCCTGAACGGAAAAAGTGCTTAGATTTGTTTTCCATAATAACTTAGGTACATTTTCATCCAATTTTCAACTTCCATGATTTCGGGATCAATTTTCTTCATTTTTCACCCATTTTTGTTTAATTATTATCCAATTTTTGAATATTTTAAACAAAATTTTTACTAATCTAGTTCATTTTTCATCCAATTTTCAACAATTTTTCGTGATTTTTGATCTATTTTCTCGATTTTTTTTTCTCTACTATTTTGGTTCAGTTTTCGGCAACTTTTCAATAATATCTTCCTCAAGCTTCGTGTAGAAAACTCAATTAACAATTTTTAAATTTGCGTTTCGGCTAGAAAAAATTATCAAAAATTTTTTTTCAGACACCCAATAATACCAGGCTAAAAAAAAATAACGATTCGACTCGTAACAAGAGGGGAGAGAGGTAGGAGTCCAAAATGCTTAGCACGAGGTTCTCAACCCATAAGAACCGAATTCCATCGGTTAATTGAAAATTTCATGGTTAGCTACTCATCCATTAAAAACATCACTTCGAAAATAGCAGCAACATCGTATAAGTCATTTCATTGCAATCGATAAAAATCTATTTGGAAAAATTAACCGAACCGATACGAGAATACACTTACTCTTAGGTAAGCAGTAGGTACCTATGTAGAGTTGAGTGCGTCGATCGGCGACAAACGTTGATTTCAGATTAGAATTTCTTTTGTAAACGTGACCGGACATTGAGAAGTTGATGCTATTAGCAGACATTTGTCTGGGTATATACGGCATCGATATCGGCGCATATTACGGTGAATGGCATCGTATTGCATTACAACTTTTTCCCTTCCGCAATATACTGACATACAGAATATGCGTAGACGTACCTAGACCTACGATGATACCGATGCCGATGCCGATGGCTTTTATGTAATATTTTTTTCCATCTAAAGTACGTATAATAATCGTGTGTGCTTTGATATAGGTACATTACATACATTGATATACCCACACACACACACACACACACATTGTGTAGCCTACATGTAAAGTAATAAGTGGCGCCTGTGTACCGTAAACATATTTTTCAGCACTGGGCACATTGATCGACAATAATGATGATTTATTCGTAAAACTATAAGGACATCGTGTGACCTTATCAATGATGTGTAATAATCACATTATTATAAGTTAGATTAGGTTATAGGCTACGCAGACTGATACAGCGATACACAGTTATACACAGTGAAATAAACAATGGAGGTAGAGAGAGAGAGAGGTAGAGAGAGAGAGAGAGAGAGAGAGAGAGAGAGAGAGAGAGAGAAAACTAGGTAAATACGTGTACTGGTATCTATGCCTTCGTGGATAGGATCTATTGATATACCGCCATAGAGACAATACGACAGATGATCTAGCGTAGGTAGGTCTAGGTACTACATACGAGTAAGTAGATGCTTATTAAGGCACCTGTCCGACGGTTTATACCGTGATATCTCTATTATCATCGTTTAAGTAGATTTATCCTATTATAGATCTTATATACATTTTATACTCATAGTATTATAAGATATATATATATATATACACTTCCCTACTTGTCGTCATTGCTGGTTTAATTGCATATGACACAGACGTCAATAGAATAATAATAATTAGGTTCGCGTCGCCTCACTTTCCCCACTCTACATAATGCTACGACCAGTATACACAGTATCTATCTACCTACAAAGATAAACACGTCGAGTCGTTTAATTACGATTGAGCTGATTGCTGGAGCATTTTTTTTTTTTTTTTTTTTTTTTCTTTTTTTTTTTTTTTTTTTTTTTTTTTTTTTTTTTTTTTTTTTTTTTTTTTTGCTTCCTTCATTTCTTTCTTTCTTCGTGCTTTTTATATCTTTTTAATACATTGATATGTAGGTATAGGCAGAAAGTCTCATAGAGAGATGGTTATCTGTGGTATTTTTCAATTACCAGATATACTCGTAGATACACGTACACATACACATATCGAAGACTTGAGAATTTTCATTTTCTCTTCATCGTGCGTAGGTTATACCAAATAGGTACAGGCAGATAGGTATGAAAAAAGTAGGTTATCATTGCACCGGTGCGGTGTGAGATGTCTGTTTGGTTGTCGATAGAGTTAATCGAATAGCCAAGTTATGAACCTTCATCGAGCCGAGTTACAAAACTTTTTGGTACAGGTCAATGAGAGAAAAAAAAAGCATCACTTGAGCCTGATTTTCATGAATTAAGAAGTTTGGAATGAATAGCTGAAATTTGCAAAAGGCGCATCTAAAACCTATATACCGAATCTGTACGCCATAGTTCAACTTCCTAGCTCAATTGGATGGGGAGGGGGAGAGTAATGCGAGGAACAAATTCAAAACATAAGAAAACCCACCTAAAAAACTACATTTTGGAGCTGCAAGGGGAGCAATAGGTCTGAAAAGTCGAAACCTTCTACAGGCACATCTACGACCCATACTAAATCTACATAATAAATTTAAACTTCTTAGCACAATTTGGAGGGAAGATAGGCGAGGAGCAAACTCAAAAACGTAAGAAAAAACTGCTCAAAAAACTACATTTTGAGGCTGTAAGGGGAGCAATAGGTCTGAAAAATCGAAACCTCCAAAAGGCACATCTAGGACCACATACCAAATTTCAACTTCCTCGCTGAATTAGGAGGAGGAATAAGGGAGGAAAAGCCCTTTTTCAAGGTCAAAAAGGGGAAGGGACTTCTCAAATCTCCCCTCCTAATTGACTTAGGAGCTTGATTTTTATATATGTAATACAATATTGGATTGCCTATTGGTAGGCTTAAAAAGGAACAATTTTGTGATTTTTGCTCTTCAGCACCTGATCTCATAAATTTGGGCATATCTGAATTTTGACCAAAGGCCATCTTCACTCCAGAATATTAAATCTGACACCAATCTAAGCCTATTTTTCAAATTAGATAGGCTTTGGTCGGTATCAAACTGAATAAATCATTTTAATTTTCGGGAGGGGGAGGGGGTGAAAAAAGTAAACAAAATAGAAATATCCTTACACACAACACAAGACTTAAACGGGGGGGGGGGTCTCATTTATTTCTCATTAATAATTGGCATTTCAACTTTTCATCTGACATAATCTAACTAACATATATCATCTGATAAATCCAAGACATGTAATCCCAAGCCTATGAGTATTTTGCCTCTCCCGTTCCAGCGTAAGTACAAATTTCACCCAGTCAGAATTTTGAAAAATTGCTTAGTATTTCTTTAATATGGTTCAACTTTTTTGTCAAATATAATCCAACAGCTGATGTGATGGTCCAGATTTGCCAATACTTGATCGTTAGGGGTTGATGGTCAATGGTGGACTATGGAGAGTTGACCAACAATGTAAACCATCAACACTCGCACCATTGAAATTTGGACTACCAACTCTTGTTGGTCCCAATTCATCAATTCTTGACCATCAATAGTTGATACTCAACAGTGGACTGTCAAGAGTTGACCACCAATAGAGGACCATCAAGATCAGCACTGCCAACAGTTGATCATCAATATCCGGACTTCAAAAATCTCGAACATCATTTCGATTGTTAAAAGAAAAAAATTCTGAGCAAATTTTCAAAATTCTTTATGTTATCACCTCCCTGGTACTTGAAAAGTCCAAATTTCATATGAAGGAACATAAGTTCAAAAAATTCATAATTTCTTTTTAACATTAAGAATTTTGAAAGTTGTCTAGCACTTTATTTTATAATGCTCAACTTTTTCGTTAAACATAATCCAGCTATTGATGGTCCAGATTCGCCAACAATTGATCATTAGGAGTTGGTGATCAACAGTAGACTGTCAATAGTGACGAACAATAGTAAATCATCGACAACCGCACCATCAAGATATGGACTATCAACTCTTAATGATTCAAATCCATCAACATTTGACCATCAATAGTTGATAGTTAACTGTGGACTATCAAAAGTTGGCCATCAATACTCTGACTACAAAAATCTCGAACATCATTTTGATTGTTAAAAGAAAAAAATTCTGAGCAAATTTTCAAAATTCTTTATGTTATCACTTCCCTGGTTCCTCAAAAGTCCAAATTTCATATAAAGTAACATAACTTCAAAAAATTCATGATTTCTTTCTAACATTAGGAGTTTTGAAGACTGTCTAGCATCTTTTTTTATAAGGCTCAATTTTTTTGTCAAACATAATCCAACTGTCGATGGTCCAGATTCGCCAACAATTGGTCATTAGGAGTTGGTGATCAGCAGAGGACTGTCAACAGTGACCAACAATAGCGGATCATCAACAACCGCACCATCAAGATATGTCAACTCTTAATGATCCAAATCCATTAACACTTGACCATCAATAGTTGATAGTTAACTGTGGACATTCAAAAGTTGACCATCAATATCTCTAAAAAAATTCCTGATTTATTTTTAAAGCTAGGAATTTTGAAAATTGCTTAGCATTTCATTCATAGAATTCAACTTTTTTGTCGAATATAATCCAACGTCCAGAACAGTTGACCATCAATGTTAAGACCACCAAAATCCAGGTCATCAAAATCTGAACAGTCCGGATTTTGTCTGTCCAGATTTTCATGGTCCACTGTTGGTGGTCAATGGTTAACGGTCAAATGTTGGCGGGTCAGTTGTAGTGGGCGCTATTATGAACCCCAAAACGAGCTATGTTGATATTACACCCTCCCTCCTCATCCGTGGTAGATCGATAGACTGTAACAGCCTGATTTTCATTGACAATAAAACTTGGAAAATCAAGCTAAATATAGCACATAATTCTCACGCCAGCGCCACACCATCGCTGCGCAGGTTAGGTAATAGATAACAAAAAACCATGCAATTTGATAACACATTCGTTATCATTCGAGTACATAGTAAAGGTACTTATTATCAACACCATTGCTCAAGTCAACCTAATTGCACGTAGGTAGGTAGATAGGTACCTACTTATCGTCAATCGTAATACGTTTCAAGTTTTACGATACGTACAATATTTGACGCCGGATTCGTCGATAGTACCGGTACGAGTAGATTTTCAAGTCTGCTATCGCTGCCAATGGCCAACAACTAACGTATTCGTGATAATTGAAAATGTAGGTAAGCATACGGTTTATTAACAGTCTTATATATATACCAACAACTTGGCTTGTATACACCTCTAAGACCTTACCAATCGTATGTCTGTGGTAAAAAAAAAAAAAAAAAAAATACAATGACAATCGTATGTTTGTGGAAAAAAAAAAAAAAAAAAAATACAATGACGTAACGGGTAATGCATTAATTCGAGTTTAAAACTGCACATGCAAGTACCAGTACCATGTGGCAAACCCAGTTTTAATGAAGTTGTTGTACTGCTGCAAATATCGAATTCAAAGATGGTTTGATACGATACGAGAGATATTTTTGATAAATGATGTAAAAATTGAAAATTTTCCTCGCGCATAATTTTTTGTAAAATACGAGCTGTTGAAAATTTTAATATCCGCCTTAAACATTTAAATCGTTTAATCTAAATGGATTGATATTTACTCAAAAGAGTAATATGAAAAATTACCCTTCGAGTGGTGAAAAATATTGCAAATTTTTGAATGTTAACACGTTTTTGATATGTTTCACAGGCGCGATCACGATAGCAAAATATTTGTTTTTATTTGAAAATATGATTAATGGAAGGGATAAAGGTGACAGTCGAGTGTAATTATTGAGATAAAGAACCAGTTACCAATGTGAAATAATTATTCGCCATTACTGACCTATTAATCTATCAGCGAGATAGGTGAAATCATCGAGACATGAACTTATCTCCAAATCTGAGGCAAACTTCCATTTTAAACGAGTATAAAAATTATTTATAAAGGGGTTTTTTTGAGATTTCATATCTTGAAGGTACCTGCTCTTTTTGAGATGACCTACAAAGTAAGTACACCGAGATTTGTTGATGTTCGGGAAATCGATTAATCAATTTTTTTTAATTTGTTAGTAAATATTAAGTAAACAAGCTCCACTATATCAACTTTTATTCAGATTTGAGCTTTTAAATGCTGGAATTTTTTGCCATGTAAAACTAATCAATTAGTTACAAAGAGGCAAGTTTTTTCTTTGAGTGGCAAATTTTTAGTGATTTTTTTGAATCTTTAAAGAACATGTTTCAAGAAAAAGCTTACTAAAAATCTGTGATATGGTTAAGATTGGA
This sequence comes from Ferrisia virgata, assembly GCA_900060175.1. Taxonomy (NCBI): domain Eukaryota; kingdom Metazoa; phylum Arthropoda; class Insecta; order Hemiptera; family Pseudococcidae; genus Ferrisia; species Ferrisia virgata. Next base: position 17,534 of record FIZR01007376.1, read on the forward strand.
AAATATGTTTCTTCAAAACTAATCGAAAATTCGAAATAATTGGTAAGTATTTAGTCCTCGTGAAGTAACATTTTTTTTTTTTTAAATTAATAATGGATTTAAATTAAAGAATATATCTGTTGCAGTAAATCAGGTAATTAGGTCTCAATTTAAAATATTAGTTTATTTCATTTTCAATTTTTAAAAACCGTTATTTCACGTTTTTGTTTTATTACATTTTCCTTACGTTTTTGTAACGTTACACTTTGGTTACGTTATGTTTCCATGACGCCATGTTTTTATTATATTACATTAATGTAATGTTTCTATAGCATTGTATTCTGGAATTCTGAAAAAATGGCGTTTTTGGTGCTACGTTTCTGATTTTATATTTTTGATTTTTAATTTGAAGCTTTTAATTAAAAACTAGAAAAATTAAAAATTACAAAAATTAAAAAAAGCTTAAATTGAGAACTAAAAATTGAAAAATTAGAAAAACTAATTAAAAAATAAAAAAAGTAAAAAATAAAAAAAAAGAATTAAAAATAAAAAGTGTTAAGAAATTAAAATTAAAAAAAGTAAAAAGTAAAACAATTAAAAAAAAGAATTAAAAATTAAAAATATTAGAAAATTAAAAAAATTAAAAATAAAAATTGAAAAAATAAAGAAAGTAAAAATTAAAAAAATATTAAATAATTGAAAAAAAAATTAAATTTAAAAGTTGAAAAACTTAAAGAATTAAAAAGATCAAAAAATCAAAACGTAAATAAATGATTTAAAAAAAAAGTTTACATCACAATCAACGAACCTATTCTATTATTCGACACACTTTGACATCAAAAACAACGCCTATCTTCTTCAACCAATATTAGGTAATAATTTTTGATCCGAGAATTTTTCCCTAAAAGGGAAAAGTGCCTAAATTTTTGTAATGTTTTGACTACATTTCCATTATTTAATTTTGTTTTCAATGCAATACGTTTCTCTTATGAAAAATCGTAATGTCTCATATCGCCCCTCCTAATTGACCTAGGTGATTAATTTTTGGATATGTTATACAACTTTGGATTCCCTATCGATTGGCTGAAAATGGAGCAATTTTTGTGTTTTTGGCCTTTCAATCTCCCTCCCCTAAATTTAAACATAACTGAATTCTGACCAGAAGTCATCCCCACTCCATAATGTCAAATGGCCTGCTAATCGAATCCGATTTTCAGAATTTGATCGATTTTTATCTGTATCGAGCGTAGTAAGCGAATTTTATTCTGGGAGGGGGGGGGAGGATAATGAAAATAAATATCTGACATAACGGAAACTGTTTATAATGGTTTTCTAGGAGTCCAAAACGGATTTGGTTCATATTTTCTCTCCCTCATCCGCCGTAGATCGATAAATTGTAATAGCCTGAGGTTTAAAAAAAAGAGCAGGGATGATTTTACTTCACATAATACTAATGAATTGACTGGTGAAAATATACACCTGTGCCATGAAGGAATACCAACCAAATCCGTTTTGTGGTCCTGAAATACGATTAAGACGATTTTTAGCCATGTCAGATATTTATTTATTTTTTCCCCCCGAACGTTAAAATCATTTACTTCGCTCGATACCCACCAAAATCGCTCCAATTCGGTCAATCGACTCAGTTTGGCGGCAAAATAGATATATATGAGTGAAGATAAATTTGGGTCAAAATTCAATTTCGCCCATTTTGAGGTGAGAGGATGCTGAGGAGTCAAAAAGACAAAAATTGCCTCTTTTTAAGCTAATTGATAGAGAATCAAATGTTGTATAGCATATCCAAAAATCAACCTCCTAAGTCAATTAGGAGGGGATATGTGGGGAGTGTCCCCTCCTTTTTGACCCTGAAATAGTGCTGTTCCCCCTCTATCATCCCACCAAATTGAACTAGGAAGTTACAATGTGGTATGCACATTTAGATGTGCCTTTTGGGGGTTTCAACTTTTTAGATTCATTACACTCTCTCACATCCCTAAAAAAGTGGTTTTTGTTCAGTTTTTCTCATTTTTTTGCATTTTTTGGGTTTGTTCCTCGTATAACTCCTCTCCAAATTGAGCTAAAAAGTTGAAATGAGGTATGTACATTTAGTAGGGGCCCTAGATATTAGGGTGGGTCAAAAAAAACGATTATTTTTTTTTCACTTGGTACCCTGAA